>CAVMBE010000103.1:0-87568 GCA_963674455.1 Lecanosticta acicola
AGTAGTCCCTAGCGATCCGGCCGCTAGAGGGACGCTATGTATTACGGTAGGGGAGTAGTAGAGCTGCCTATACATAGTAAGGACGGGGCGTATATATACACTCCGATACACGGTAAGCACGGGGTGTATACATACCTAGTAGATAGCGATAGTAGATAGAGATGCTATTAACATTATTATACTAGTTTAGAGCGCTTACTTCTTACTACGAGTACGGGGTAACTAGCGTATAACAATCTAGTAGCTAAGAAGAATTAACCGCCCGCCGGCCGTAAGCCTACGAGTATTATACGACCTAGGAACCGTAGCGTACAGCGTCTCGACCCGGTCGACCGCCCTCCGCTATATTATTCCGCCGAACTATTAATACGGTGTCGGATCGGAGCCTTTACGCCGTACGTAACGATACATAGTATCGACGCCGCGACGGATATAGTACCTAGTATAGTCGACAATCCCTAGTCGATCGGTTATTCGACTCTCTAAGCCCGCCGTCTCCTAGCGTACCGCCCTTACCGGGTACTAGAAGAACACGGCGTACGACTACCGATAGTAAGGGTAAGTACTTATAGTACTACGTAGAGAAGTAAGAGCTAGCGTAGGGACTATTAATAACGCCCTAATTAACTAAGAAGGCCTACTTTACCCGGGTCTTACGATACCCCGCTTACCTCGTACTACCTAACTACTCTCTCCGATCTCCTAACCGTTCTACTATAAGCTCTCCTAACCGTTTCTACTTCTTATTACCCTTAAACCCGATATAGTTAGCTCGCTTAGCGAGTCTTACTAATTTCTCCCCTCGCCGTACCTAAATTAGTAGTACGGCCCCTACTCCGCTAATCTAGCCTTAGTAATCGAGCCGTTTAACGTTAATCGCGGATACCCTAAGCTACTACCGGAAGTGATCTTAGTTAGCGAATATCTCGAGGCGTACTTAGTAGACGAAGCTAGGGCGACGAGGTTCCGTAAGAAATATAAGAAGGCCTATCTACTTACTTACTTCGTTACCCGCGAATACCCTTACTCGATTACCCTAAAGGATACCCCTACATTTAAGCTCTAGCGCGAGAAACTCTACTTAAACGACATCCTTTCGACCGAACGCTTTCCTTAGTAGTAGGCTATCGATCCTAGTACCCTAATAGCTACGGTTAATAAGCTAAAGCAGTCTATATAAGGCGTTCTTACTAACAAATACTACCTTTCCCTCTATGCCCGCCTAGAGGAGACGGAGTAAGCGAACGCTTATATACGGGACGCCGACGCTTACCTATAGGACGCCCTAGCGGCTACCTACCCCCCGAACGTGTTGCCGCTACGTAGAGCATTACTAAAACCACCTTAGTAGCCGGAGTTAATCGGCTAGTTACTATGTCCGCCTACCGAATCGCTACTACGTCTATCGGTAGCGTTGCCTTCGCGACGACTTAGCTCCTTAGCCCTTAAGTGTCTAGGACAACGACTCTTCTCTACTACTCGCCGTACGCGCGAGATATCCCTATTAGAGGCTACGCTCCCCTTAGAACACGGTACTACCGTTAACTCCCGCTCGGTAAGTAAGAGCCGATCGGACCCGCTCCCTAACTCCGATCTAGTAAGGCGAGTATATACCGAGTCGCTCCTGTTACCTTCGCCGGCGTAGTTAGTAATAGTTAACCGCGGCTCCGACTAGTCTAGTTCCCCGTTCCGGGACACCCTGTCGTTTATACTATTACAGCCTACGATATAGGCCGATAGAAACGCGGATACCCCGCTAGGTAGTACCCCCTTTACCGAAGAGGTTACCCGGGAAGATATTTAGCGTAAGTAGGCACGTAGAGACCGCGAGCGTATACGGGATCGTACCGCCCTAGTAGGTGTCTAGCTCGACGAAGCGGCGCTAGACTTTATAGTAGTAGAGGCCGAAGCGTAGGCTACCGCTAGGACCCCGAGCGAGGCCCCGAGAGGCCCGCCGACAGGATTGAACCCCGTAGCCCGACATAAGCGCTATTAGAGGCATAAGCGTTTAAGGCGTATAGACTTACTAATTAATAGTACGAACAGTTAACCGTCTAGGCGGTTAAAGTAGCGACGAGGCGATAGAGCGTAGGACTCCGGATATTCGGAGGAAGAGCTCCGCGAGCGTAAATAGCGGGAGTAACTACGTAGGCGACGCCGCGCGACTTCTCTCCGCCCGTCCCCTAAGCGATACGAGGATCGTCGCCCTTACGCTAGTCGTACTCCGTAGCCCGACCGATACAACTAATATAGTAGACACGGTCGCTACACCTACCGACGTAACGCTAGTAATAGGGACCCTAATCCCTCGGACAGTAGGAGTAGCGATAGAGACTCGCAAGACCGGCGCCGAGACGAACGCTATACTTACCGACGCCGACAGCGACGCCGAGAGCGCGACCGCGACGACTCGCCGAGCGACGATTCTTCTAGTAAAGAAGACTATCGCCGACGCCGCTGTCGAACTTATAGGCGCCGAAAGGACCGTCGGGGCCGGGCTAAAAGCTCTTATAGCGAAGAATCGGAGGTCGAGGTCGGCCGCCGTAGTACTAAGATATACTTTAATCTAACACGCCTTAGATTCTTTAACCCCTATCTCGGGGAGGAATATAGACAAGGCGACATTGTAATCTAGGGTAACAAGACATACTACCGTAGCGTTAATATGTTTATCGACGCAATCCGCGATTATGTTACTATAGTACCCGCGGAGGAGGTACGTCTAGGTATTCCGTAGTGTCTACGAGGCGTAGTAGCGGTATAGTATACCGCCTAACTCTTACGCGAGACAAAGGCGTAGTTACGCCGTAGTACGGAGGCCGAGCGCTAGTATAAAGCTCTCTACGACAAATTTAAGATGTCGGTAACTAAAGTACTAGACCTCCTAGATTAATAACGCTTCGGACCTACCGAGGTAAGGGCCGGCAAACCGGTTAGCGAATTTATACACGCGGTAGTACGCTACGCCTAAGCGGCCGAAATGGGGGCGTAGGACAAACCTAGCCTAATTGCCGTATACCGACGCCTCGACCTAAGATTCTAGTAGGTGGTTTTTATACTAGACGCTCGTACGACCCTAGACGAATTCGTAGAGGTCTACGAAAAGTAAGAGGAGACCTAGTAGCGATTATACTAGAACGGTAAGCAGCCCTTACGCTCTAACGACCGAGGTAATCGGTAGGACCGCGAGTATAGAACGCGTAGCGATCGATACTCCCGTAATCCTCGTAGTAACGCCTACGAGAGTCGACGTACGCTAGACAATAATAGATTTCTACCTAATATGTAGCCGTAGAACAATACTAACCGCGAGCGAAGCGACCGCGATCTACTACGATAGAGGTAGAATTAGTAGACACCTAGACAGCCTTTAAGCGACGCTACGGATAGGCGGGGGGATTAGGGCGCGAGACGTAAGGACTAGCCGTAGGGTAAGCGACGTACGGGCTTTAGGCCGCGTAATAACTAGCGACGTATTAATAACCGAGCGGGTAGTTACGACAACCGCGCTAGTAGTTACTACGTAGAGGAGGCGCCCCTAGAAGACGCCTAGGAACTACTATAAGAGCCGTAGGGTAACAATAACTAGGGCTTGTTAGATAGGGTAACCGATAAAGAAGAAGTCTAAGTACACTTCGTAGCGGCATTACTAACCTCCTTATACGCCGCGGTAGGTAACGGTTCGGGAAGACCCCTACCGGGTACACTATAGCCCTATGTCTCGCCCCGGATAAAAGACTATCGCCGGTATAAAAAGTCCTTTCTATCGCGGAACTAGCTATATACCTACCTTAAGTACTATAAGGTTTCAGTTAAGGTACTAGGTCCGGTTACGATTGTCGCCTCGATAGCTATAGAAGCGGTACCCGAGGGATACGTATTTCGTAGCTAGCGTTACATAACGTTTAAAGCCTAGCTTTAGCCGGACGGCCCCTCGTCGACGTTAACGCTTAATACGGGTTACTCTATAACTATAGTAGACCGAGGATAGCTACTTCGTACGGCGCCGGACACGGTTATACGCCCTATAAAGGAGCCTGTCCGTATCGGAGGAATTGCCGGAGGCGTAGTGTCGAGAGACTTCGCTACGGTTACGCTATAGATACTAGGGCGTACGAACGTAGGAACGGAAGCCTTACTAGCTATCTAGTAGGAAGTCCACCTAGTCGACGACCTTAAGCCTCTACTATTACTAGGAATAGACGCGATCGGTAAGTAGGGCATGTCTATTAACGCGGCCAATCGCCGTATTACGGTAAGCTACTACGTAAACGCTACCTTCGACATCGTAGTTATAGCTAAGGGGCGTAAGGTTTGCCGCCCCGTACTAGTTCGTTCTACGACTACCGTAGCGCTAGGTACTATACGAGCGGTTCCGACTAGCTACTACGGACAGCTACCTAACGGGCGGGACTACGCCGTAGAAAGCATACCGTTCTCGCCGGGTACGATAGCTTACTATTAGATAGTCGACGTAGAATTCATATATACTCTTTTCCGTAATAACACACCTCGCGAAATCACGCTTAAGCTAAAGTAGCGGCTAGGTACCATTTATAACTAGGATTACTAGGGGGCCTATCGTATAGACGCGGAGTCGTATAGGCTAGCCGGCCTTAATCCGGAATTACTAGTACCGTACCCGGAGCGAGTCCGTAAGCATTCTAATAGTATAACGGTTTATAGGGATAACGCGGTAGCGAACCAGTTAGTACGAGTCGCCGAGCGATACCCCCTCCTTTTTATAGACCGTAGGACGACAGTTAACATTCCCCCCGAGCGCTATATACCTATTCCGACGGAGCTAAACAGCTATAAGTTATTAGGTCTACCGCGGGCCTATAACGCTAATAAGCGTAGCCGGGAGGTAATAGACAAGATATACGAGGGTCTATACGCGTAGGACAAAATAGAGTTTACGCTATCGCCGACACCGTTCGGTTACCCTATATTTGTAGTGTAGGGGAAGACTACGAACGACGAAGGCAAGCTAATCGACAAGCCGCGTACCGTAGTTAATATCCGAGGATTAAACAAGGTGTCGATACCCGATAGCTACTAGGTTCCTTTATAGGCCGACATCTTTAGCAGCTTAGTAGGGTACTACTATATTAGTACTATAGACTGCCTCTCCTTTTTCTATTAATAGCCTATTAAGGCGGAAGACCGGTACAAGCTTACTATTAATACGTACCGCGGATAGGAGACCTTTAAGGTCGCCGTTATAGGCTACTACAACTCCGTATAATATATAATACGGGAGATCGATCGCTTACTCCGCCCCTATCGGGCTTACGCTAGGGCGTTTATCGACGACATTATAGTCTACTTAAAGACCTTCGAGGAGCACCTCGCGCATTTAGACGAGGTCTTTCGCCGCCTAGACGGGGTACGAGTTAGCCTTAGCCCGAAGAAAACCTTTCTCGGCTTCCCTTCCGTTATATTACTCGGGTAGTATATTAATAGCCTCGGTATAGGTACGGACAAGGAGAAACTCGCCGCGATCCTTAATATTTAGTTTCCGGATACTCTCGCTCGCCTCGAATATTACCTCGGCCTTACGAACTAGTTATAGTAACATATTAGGTATTACGCCTAGATCTCGGGGCCGTTATAGGAGGAGAAGAAGCGCCTTCTACGCGGCGCCCCCCCCTCGGCGAATAGGCGTAAGCGCTACGTAAGCGTTACGAAGGTTAGCCGCGACGGCGACGAGGCCTATATAGCTTAGCTACGTAATTCCTTCGCCTTAGTATAGGAAGGGTTCTAGAACGCTACGTTCCTCTACTACTATATTCCGGGGCGACAGCTCTACGCGGACGTAGACTCCTTAGTAGAGTTCGGGTACGGATATATAGTATATATAGTCGAGGGTAACCTAGAGCCGCGGATAGAGGACGGCTACAAGGCGATACAGTTCCTACGTAGTAAGATATAGGTTATTATGTTCCTAAGTAGAGGTTTAACGGACGCCGAGAAGCGGTACTAGCCGACCGAACTCGAATACTCCGGGGTAGTCTAGGTAGCGCGGAAAATCTACTACCTACTCTACTCGGCGGAGAGACCGCCTATCTTTTTTACGGACTATTACGCCGCGGTAGGTATAAGCGAGTAAGGCTCGCTAACTACGACGACCTCGACGGACCGACTTAACCTTAAGCTAGTACGCGCGGCTACCTACCTTTCGTAGTTCCGGTTAAGAGTAATCTATCGCCCGGGACGTATCTATACGGTACCGGACGCCCTAAGCCGCTTGCTCGGGGACACGGAAACGCCTAAGCTTACTCCGGATACCGAGAACCTAGACCCGTTCGTATTCTATACTATACTAGTAGAGCTAGAACCGGAGTTTAAAGCTCGCCTTATACGAGCGTATAAGGACGACCCGTATTAGATAAGGGTGTTACGGCTAGTAAGGAGAGCGTAAGCGCGTAACGAAGTAGAGCGACGTTACCTAGCCGGGGACGACAATACGGTTACGGCGTTAGTTCTATTTACCGGCTCGGATCCTTTACGAGGCGACGAGTTTAATAGCCTACTAGGTATACGGTTCTTCGAGCGGGGCGATTTGCTATTTTATCGCGATAAGGTACGAGGTAACGAGCGCCTATATGTCCCGGCGAGTATAGAGAAGGAGATCTTCTAGCAAGCCTACGACGACCGCGTACATTAGGGGTTTTACCGTTGTTTCGATAGGATTTAGGCCTTATTCTTTATCTATAAGCTTACGAGGCGACTACGCCTATACCTAGAACATTGTACGCCGTATAGGTTAAATACTATACCGCGACACCTACTATACGGTAAGCTCTAACCTATATAGAAGACCGCGGTACCCTTCTATACTATAACGATAGACCTAGTTACGTACTTGCCGGAGGTAGAATTCCGGGGAGAGGTAGTAGATACTATACTAACGACGACCTATAAGGCGAGTAAGAAGGTAGCCCTACTAGTAGGGCGAGAGGATTAGCTAGCGGAACGCTAGGGTAACGAGTAGATCGACCTTCTATATACGATAGATATAAGCTTCCCCTTACTACTTATTAGCGATAGGGACCCGAGGTAGTTATCGCGATTCTTTAAGGCGGTATTTACGCGCCTTAACATTCGGTTCTTAGTAACTAGTACCTACTACCCGTAGACGGACGGATAGTCGGAGCGAACTAACTAGACGGTTAAGGTAGCCTTACGCTTTTAGATCGCTAACTATACCGAGAGCCGGTCCTAGGCGAGCTTTATACCGTAGCTTTAGGCTACCCTAAACAATTCCCGTAACTCTACTACCGGATTCACCCCGAACGAGGTGTTATACGGCTTCCGTACGAATCTTAATACGTTATCGGGGCTCGCCGACCTTCCGTCCGACAATATAGCCCGCGACCGGGCGACAGTATAGCGAGAAGTCGAGGATTCGATAGCCTTCGCTAACGTAAGGATAAAGGAGCGATACGATACTAAGTACAAACTATTGTTCCTACGACCGGGCGATAGAGTCTTCCTACGCCTTAGCCGTAGTTATAACTTACTCGGCTAGGCCGGGAAGATAGCGCCTCGATTTAAAGGACCGTTTACGGTACTGTAGCGGGTAGGCGCCTTAGTATACCGCCTCGAGCTTCCCCCGATTATAAAAATACACCTAGTTATCTCCGTAACGTAACTAGAGAAGGCTCCGTAGGGCGAGGACCCCTTCTAGAGGCCCTAAAACTACGAACTAGGACCCGTCGTCGCCGCTACCGATAATTAGGGCGATTCCTACGAGATCGAGCGACTGCTTACTCGCCGTACCCGCAATCGACGTAGGTAGTAGGTACGTTAGTATCTCGTTAAGTAGTTAGGCTATAGTATAGGCTATAACGTATAGTACGATAAGGACGACCTTAATACCGTACGCTATCTAGTCGACGAGTATAATGCGGTATACCCCGACTTGGACCCTATAGATAGGGTAAGCCGCCGTACTATACGACGTTTACGCCGAGGAAACTCGGGCGCGGACGATACGACTCCTTAGGAGTCGTAACTATAACACGGCGACAATCTATTCTTCTACCCGTTTGCTACACTACGCCGCCTTTGTTACTATCCGCTATATTATCCGCTATACTAGCATTTCTTCGGGGCGACGTTCCGACCCGACGCCGCTTACTACTTTATTTTGTACGCTAGCCTCGGGTATATTCTACGTAGTATTCCCTTACTATAGTAGGCTTCCTCGACGGGGTGCTCGACGAGAAACGTAGCGAGCGCGTACGCGCGGATTAGGCTACACCGCATTTTCCTCGAGATATTCGACTAGCTACGGCCTAAGCTAATATACGCCTTCTAGACGCGATCGATCCTCTACCGCTAGTAGTATATCTATAGATTGCAAAATACGTACCCGTACGCCTCGCTATAGTAAATACGTACCGTCTATTCCCTAAGGAAGCATTTATATACGTCTTAGCCTTCCTTACGGGCGACGAGGCGAGGGCGACGACACTCGCCGACGCGTTATATTAAGACGGGGAGACCCGGTTACTAGGCTTACACATTTACTAAGGCATTATTTAGCTCGCTACGGAGCGTACTATTAACCCCGCCGTACTATAGCTATTTCTTCTTACAAGTAAGCTAGAGCCGTAGACGTAGTAGTTTATTCCGAAGGAGAAGAAGTCGCCGTACCCGGATTACGACGCGTTAGTTAGGGAACAGCTACGGTAGCCTAGAGGTAAATAGAGTAGGGCGCTAAGCCGGCAAAACCCCGGGTCGCTACCTATAAGCGATAATAATAACAATAGTATAGCTAGCCCGCGAACTTTACTATAGTAATAACGTAACACCGGTACCGATCCGAATCGGTAGGAACTACTTACGACTTTACGCGCCGCGAACTTTATATAGCTCTACGAGGAGCTAGAGGACGTATACGACCGTTAGTACCGCGAGATTAAGCTAGTATACGCCGAGGTAGTAAAGCTCCTTTATAGCGACTAGAGCTTCTACGAAGACCTACAGTTCCGCGCTATCGACGACGATCTTAAGTCGGCCGCCGTAGCGCTATTCCTCCCTACCTTTAACTAGTATACGCGACATAAGGCGGTAGTACTCTACGCCCTTCGCTCGCTCCCCGCGTATACACGACTGCGTCTATAGGACATTTACGGCATTCTACGTAAACTCGAAATATACTAGGGTAAGGACCTACGAGTTCTACGCCCTATACAAAACGACTACTCCCCCTACCGGCTAGAGACCCCTAAGAACGACGGGCTACCGGAAGACGCAATCGCCTACTACGAGAAAGCCGTACTTAGTCGGTACGGTATACTATTAGCGTTCCTACACCTATACGAGAAGATCCCCGACTTCGACGTAGTCTACTACTACAAGTTCTACGACGTGTTTAGCGTCGCTCCGGACTAAGTACTAAAAACCTCTTACTTACTTTAGCTACGAGCCTTAGGCCTCGTAGTAAGAAACCTACTATATCGCCGCCTTCTATACTCGGCCGACTAGGTCCGGGTAGTAATCGAGTAGTACGAGGCACTCGATAGGAAACCCCTACCCTCGTCGCTTAGCGACCCCGAGCTTTTGCCCGCGCTACTATAAGAGCCTAACGACGCTATATAAGGAGACGAGATAGCGAAAGGCGCGAAGAAGACCGGTAAGGCCGGGTTAAAAAAGGCGGTCGAAGCCGTCGAGGAGACGAATATAGAGGAGGTAAACGAGGTTAGGGCGAGACGTAGTAAACCTACGGCGGTACCGTTAACTACGCCCGACGGTACGGAGTTCTACGATTAGTACGACCCGGACGAACCGCGTAAGAGTGTAGTAATAGACGAGCGGGTAGTAGGTAGCGTAGTCGACCTATAAGCGACTGTAGGGTAGCTATACTACGAATGTATTACGGCGCGCTTTTACGGCGAACGCCTCCTACCCCGGAACTACTAAATAAGCGACTATATTATCGGCTCGCTCTTATAGATAATGTACGTTAAGAAGCGCCTTACCCCGAAGTTCCTCTACGACAATTAGCCGGGCGTGTTTAATACTAGAGGCTACCTATACTAGTACCGTCGCAATATAGGTCGCCTATACGTAGTGCCTAACGAAGACGAGGGCGGTAAGTTACGATACGCCTAGGTTTGCGGCGTCTATACTCTCTACGGCGAGGATTTCGCTCGGAAGTACGGCTACGATAGTAATTAGAGTGTTATATAGGTAACGTAGGGCGCGCTCTAGCCGTAGTAGTTACTACGCTCTCTACCCTCCTACTCTTAGGCGAGGAAAGCTAAGCGTAACGAATTCGGGTGTAACGTAGACTACGACATTAACCTTAGCCTCGTCGAGTAGCCGCTTACGGTAGACTATAACCGTACCTCCGACGCTCTACTTAACTATATCTAAAAGAACACCCGCGTCGTCGGTATAGTACGCGACGCCGTCGTCGTAAGCTTACCGCGTACGACATACCCGGAACTATAGGGTACCGTAGTAGTTAGCTAAGCTATATTAGGAGGCGACGACATAGAGGACTTCGACTTAGACTACGAGGTAGACACTAGTTACGACCCGGTCGGCTCCTTTATAGTACTACCGCCTAACTACTCCTTTCCGCCGGCTAACGAAGACGCCGGAGTAACTAGCGCGAAGACTATAACGCGGGAGATTGCCTAGCCTAAGCTAAAGACCGCGGCGGGTACTACTACGACCCCGACGGAGATCGCTAAGCCTAAGCTAAAGCCTACGGCGAGTACTACTACGACCCCGACGGGTAGCTCTTAGAAGCGACCTTAGGGACAGCCGCTACTAGACCTCGATAATAACGACTACGACACCGACGTAGAAGCTAGAGATAGACAGTCGTAGCGTTAAAGCGCGGGATCGCTCGCTCTCGACCCGGCGACAACGACACTCCTTACCTAGGTAACGTTATAGGGCATTACTAATATAGGTAGCGTAGTATACGGTACGGCGATTCGAGTAGCTAGTACTCTACGTACGACATTAATAGTACTCCGTACTAAAGCCGACGCACTCGACGAGCGCGTACGAGACCTTATACGTATAGCTAGTACAACCTAGGGCTTGCTCGAGGTAAGCGTACGTAACGGTATTAACGCTATAAAAGCTTATAGTGTCCTAACGGCTAATATAGTTCTACCGACGATGCCTATACTAGGCTTGCTTAGCGACTACGGCGCGGGAGCGGTAGGAATCTCGACAAAGACGCTAGCTACACTGGAAGCGACAGTAGGGTTTACTAACGCTAGTAATCTCGCCTATACCGCCTAACGCTTCCCCGGTCTACCGCGACCCGCTTACTCTAACGCCGTAGAGAGAGAGTTCGGTACTATCTTCTAGGGAACGCTCGAGGCGATTACGGAACACCTAAGCGTAGTATAGTAGTTACTTACCTCCGAGCCGACCTCCGAGCCTACCTCCGAGCTAAAGCGTAAGCGGGACGGCGCTAAGCCTGTTACTCTACGCCCTTCTAAGCGTCGTACCGTAGCGGCCTAGCCTACACCTTAGGTTACGGAAACGAAGAAGAAGCCGAGGTAGCGTGTACTACGTACGACGTAAGAGAGGACCGCGCGGACGCGGTTATTTTTCGTTAGGGGGAGGTTATTACGGTAGGGGAGTAGTAGAGCTGCCTATATATAGTAAGGACGGGGCGTACATATACACCCCGCCTATATATAGTAAGGACGGGGCGTATATACATACACCCCGTACCTACCTAGTAGATAGCGATAGTAGATAGAGATACTATTAATATTATTATACTACTTCTTAGCGCTTACTTCTTACCGCGAGTACGGGGTGACTAGCGCTTAATATACTCCTTCGCCTCCGCTTTAGTCTACGCCCGAGAGCGCCCTAGTAGTAACTATGTCGGCCCTAAGGTAAGCTATCCGAAGCCTAAAGAATAGGTAAAAGCTAATTAGCGAGTCTAGCGAGTCCTACCGCAAACTAGAGACGTAGGATAAGACTACATTCTAGTACATCTCCGATAAGGATTAGTAGCGCTATTTAAACAATCTTAAATCTAGTAACAAGTAGGTTCGTAAGTCCGCGGCTAATAGCCTACGGCGGTTTACTTACGCTAGCGAGATAATAGAGACGGATCTAGGTATGCTTTTTCTAATTTGTATAGACTCGCTACTAAAATCTAATCGACTCGTAGGTATACTATCTTCTAAGCCTAGCGGCTATAAGTAGTACGCTACGAGAGGTCTAGATTATATTATCTATAAAGGTAAGGAATATACTTAATACGCGTTCTATAAGCGCTACGGTCGCCTAGGTTGTAATAGTAAGCTCTAGAAGAAGTACGAGAAGTAGAAGGATAAGTAGGATAACTCGCTAAAGCCTAAGCCGGACTCGTAGGCTACTATAGGTAATTCTAGGGCTACTATAGGTAACTCTAGGGCTGAGATAGGCGACTCGTAGAAGCCTACGAGTCTTTAAACCAAGATTACTAGGCTTAAGGAGGGTTTAGGGTTTGCCTATAAGCGTATTAATAATCTAGAGGCTAAGCTCTACTATATAATAGACTTTATTACGTAGCTACCGGGTAGCGAGCAGTTCGTAGCTAAATATAAGGGCAAATATACTTAGTAGATAGTATAGATTAATTCTAGCCTACGAGTTATAGCGAGTATAGCTAATTTTAGCCTACGATTCCGTACGAGTCGGGTAGCTTAGGATATATAGAATCTTAGAGCGATTAAATCGCCTACGAATCTAGTAATTTTAGGCCTACGAGTCGGGCAAATTATAATACTACGAATCTTAGAGATCGTAGAATCCCTAAATCGCCCGCGAGTCTACCTAATTTTAGCCTACGAGTCGGGAGAATGTTAATATTAGAGATCTCTAAGCCTTTAATCGTTATTATATTTATACTATTAACCCTATACGCCCTTCTATCCTTTTAAAGCCTCGCTACTAACTCGCTACCGACTCGCTATAGCTTCTTTAACGCCCTTATAACCCTTTAAAACTCCGGAATCCTTATATACTCCTTCCTTAGCTTCTTATTCCTTATTGCCTCCGCTAGTACACTCGTAGTACTCGCTAGTCCGCTCGGGGGCGTACTCGTAGGCTCCGCTAGTACACTCGTAGCCTTAGTATCCTTAGGTAAGCTAGTAACCTACCTATCGCCCTAAATCTCCGTCGCTACTAGCGACTCGCTAGCGACTCGCTCTACTAAATCCGTAGGAGTAATCTCTATTCCTTCTTTAATAGTACTTAAATCTATAGGCTCCTTCTTTATTACTATACGTGCCTCCTACTTTACTACTAGCTTGCTTTTAGGCACTCGTACGTACGTAGGCTCGTCGTCGTCGTTATTATTAGTAAGGTTAATAATATCGATAGGGTTATAGGCGCTTAATCCCTAGGTACCGGATATAGACGAAGGAGTAGATCGATAGGGTAATTCGCGACTCGCTTAACGTTTGTAACTAACTAGCGGACTAGTAGAGGCCTCTTTCTCGGTAGATTAGGCACTCGTAGAGGGACTCGTAGGCTAGCGGAATTTAGCTAGTTTATTAGGGCTAGTAGAAGGCACTACTTTAGATTCGCTAGTACTCGCTACTATACTCGCTACTACACTCGCTACTGCCTCCTTAGCTATCTTTCTTTTAGCTTTAGTACTAGGCCTCTAACCTAGACGCCTACTACGATAGCGCCTATTAAGGCTCTTTATTAGATCCGGATCTAAAGAGGAGCTGTCGTCGGTAGACTCGCTAGACTCGCCGTAGTCCTTCGGAAGCCTATTCTACCGCTTATCTTTAGCTACAAGGACAGCGACCCTAATATCTACCTCCTTTCGCGTAGGATTTGCCTAGTACCTACGCTTAAATAGTAGTAATTGCTCGTTAAGGTCGTCTTTGTCTCTACTGTTCGAGCTTAGTATAATTAAGAGCTTCTACTCTTTGTCGTACCGGGTATATATAAACGGACGTTTGTAGTACTATAGGCCGGTAACCTTCTTAACCTTAATATAGCTAGCGTATAAAGCCTAGTAGTAAAGCTAGTTACGAGTACGCGGCGAGTCGAGTAGTAGGGCCTTAAAGTCGCTCTAGTAGCCTACGATAGACTAGTAATCGACTAGCTCTAGATTATCTCTAACCGTCCACCTCTACTAGCCTTCCTTCTTAACTACATTAACTACTACTTTGCTTATATACACTATAACGTGAAGCTTAGGGCCCTTTAGTACTTTCTTCGGTCTACTACCCTTGTTCTACGACTACGAGTCGGCCTGCGAGTCGTCTCGTAGCTCGGTACTACTACTACTACCCGCCTTAAGTCGATTCGTAGCGATTGGCGTGCTCCTATATAGACTCGCTTTACTAGTACGAGGACCTTGTGCCTCTCCGGATAACGGATTGATACCTACATTACTAAGCGGGCGGATATGCTACTTCTTATTAGCGGCTAAAACGGCATTAGTACGGCTAAATAAGCTTTTAGCGAGTCTAGTAAAGCTACTATAGCCCTTTATAGACGCGGGCTCCTTCCGCCGTAGAGTAGGGGAATCGATCGGATCCGGTACTAGTGTTAAGGAAGGGCCTACAGTCGACTCGCGGCGACTCGCTATATTAGTGTCTACTGTAGTAAAGAACGGGTTCCTAAGGCCGCATTTACTATAGCGGGGCTTATCGCTATACTCTTTAGTATAATTAAGAGTATAATCTACCTTATTAGATATATAGAAGTCTTCCTAGAAGTTAGTAGAAGAAGCTATAATAGACGTATATAGAAAGATAAGACGTAGTATTAAGGAATGTAACGTTACGAGTCTACTACGAGTATATACGAAGCTTTATAGAGGCTCCCTAGTAGTAGTAAAGACGGTTCTCGTACGATTAGACGGCTCGAGGCTATTTAAGCGAGTCGGCGCGATATACTTAGCGAGTCGTCTACTAGTATCTAGGTACTACTTAGCTACTCCTCGGAGGTACTAATAAGCGTGTATATAAAGCTTCTTAGGCCTATTACCGAATCCGGGTTCGCTACCTTTAAAGGTTAACGGGTAGCTAGCGAGTACGAGCTGTTCGTTTACCTATTATAGAGTTGTCGGAGGCAGGTATAAGCTAAGGTCTATATATAGCGAGGCGTAGTTAGCGTAGGAGTAAGAGAGGGGTAACTCTATAGGCGGGTAGCTAGAGCTGCGAGTGACTACGAGTACAGCTAAATTGGCTACGAGTACGGTCCAATTTCGAGCTACTTACCTAGTACTAATATAGAAAGCTCTTTAATTACCCGCGGAGCTTACTATAGCCGTCTATCCGGTTTATCTACTACTTAAGAGTAGTACTCGCTAGACTCTTAGGGTTAATTAGATGCCTACGCTAGGTAGTGTCCTCGAGCTCTAGATACTCGTAGAGCAAATCCGGTATACTACTAATATAGCTCTTAAGGTTTTGTACTCGTACCGGGTGCCGATTCTACTCTAAGACAAAGTAACTAACTATATAGCGTATAATTAGAGTATAGATTACGAGGAAGGCGAGTCGATTAGATAGCTTAGCGGCCTCGAAAAGGTGTAGGTTAATATACTAGTTAAATAGGTCTCTCTAGCGATTTATAGCTAATTTAGCTATCTCGCCCTACTAGTACTTAATAGTCTAATTGCCTTTACTCGTAGTATATAAGAAGGCCTTAACAAAGTCGATATTACGGCCCTCGATAAGCTCTCGAAGCCGTAGATAGGCGTCTACTAGTATAGGTGTCTCGACACCTTAATTAGAGCGGACTCGCTAAGGGACTCGCTAGATATAGTTAATTATAGTATAGTACTACGAAAACACTAAGTACTTTGTCTTTACTATTAGGCTAACGTAGAACTAGATAATCCGGCGTAAGTAGACGTTAATATAGGCGTAAATCTAAATGCCGAATTGCTCGATTTTGTAGAAGGCATTAATTAACTAGACGTAGTTAGGCCTATTAGCTTTTAGTCGTACGTACCGTAGCCTATTCGGATAGCGATTACGTAGTTCGCGAAGCTTATATAGTAGAGCGTTAATTTGCCGTGAAATCCGGTAGATACGGTCCCTAGTAGGCATTAGTATAGTAAGAAGAGGGCTACGAGTCGGCTACGAGTCGATTCCCTACCTACCTATAATATACTAGTAGGTTCTTAACTCTCGTACGAGCTTACGATAGCTAAAGTCTTAGGTTTGCCTATTAATTAGTACTACTCGAAGCACCTTATCGACGTAGGTAGTAGCTACTTCTAATTCCTCGTGTTCTAGTCGACGCTTAAGGCTATAAGTATAGCGGAGCTCTTAATACTACCTTAAAGAGATATTATAGCTATTAAGCCGTAGTATAGTATAGCTCTTCTTATCGCTAATAGTATATAGCTAGAATAGCTCGGTAATCCGCTTAATTAGTACTACGTTACTACTATAGTTAATTCGAGAGCGAGTAGTCACTCCCTATTACGATAAGTATGTCTATAGAGTTCTAATACCGTAGCGAATGCCCTTAGTATTATATAGGCTCTATACGACTCGCTAGTAGGTATATCTAGTATAAATCTAAAGCTTAATCTAGAGCCGATAGGGCTATAAATCGAGGGCCTAAGGCGGCATAACGACAAAGTAGACAATAAAGGACCTAATAGATAGATTGCGAGTCGATAGCGAGTACATTAGTGCCTAACCACTGCGATTACAGTGTGTGAGAGTGTGGTGGTGCGGTAGCAAAACCGGCAAAACCATTTTGCGGATTTGTAAGCTCAGGCCACCGCCACATCCTGCCGATCTCTTGCAAGGATTCGCAGACGTCGTCTCGTGTCGCGATTCCTACTTGTCCTCTTTCACATGCATTTCGGCTTCACACAAGACGTCGGGTGTCCGGTCTCATCAAGCAATCGATTCGATCAGTCGCTCTGTTCTCGGTCACTCCTGCAACATTCTGCGCCTGCCGTAAGATGATTCCGTAAGAGCCGACGGCGACGACCTGCACTTGCACCTTTGCATTCCTTCCGCGACTTCCGGCCACGCGTGCCCACCATCTCTGTAAGTCTCAGACTTCATCTCTTATTCTTCCTCATCACCAGAACCATCCTGCTTTTTAAGCCTCTTTGCTCATCATGGCCGACTCTCACGATGATGGTTCAAGTCTGGCGCATTTCGTGCTGAGCCAGATAGGCTTTTCGATACCTGCGAATCTAGAAGAGCGAGAAATCCCCACAACAAGGCGCATGGCAATAATCGACTAATAGTTATACAGAGCTATGAACCTCATCAAATTGGCGATAAACAACATCGCGCCCATCTTCATCGTCACCTCACCAGTCACTTCATACGGCGACCAAATATGGAGCATGAACAAGAACCGCTCCTCGGCCGGCTTCTCGTTGGACATTCCGCTCATCATGCTGGTTGCTTCGACTCTCAAGTAAGTCACATGACTGATGTCCGTTACCAGTACCCTGGATCACGCTAATCAGCGAGTTTGCAGGATCTTCTACTGGCTCGGCTCCCGATATGACTTTCCGCTCCTCATCCAGGCAAGCGTCATGGTGATGGTCCAGATTTTGCTGCTCCACATCGCACTCATCTATCGACCACCCTTCGGAGCTCAACATAGCCTGAACAAGCCATTTGCGGGAGTCACCGAAGGCGACAGCTATGTCAGCCGACCCCACAATTTCTGGCAGTGGAGAAGCCGCAAACCATACTGGCACTTCCTGGCCTACTACACCATCACGCTGGCGGCATTACAGGTCCTGATTGGAAGCAATGAGCTCTACGTCGTTATCCAAGGTTACGTTGCGTTGAGTGTTGAGGCAATATTACCTATCCCTCAGATTCTGGAGAACCGGCGAATTCGATCTTGCAAGGGTTTCCGGTTGAGTGTCCTGGTGAATTGGTTGATTGGCGATGTGTTCAAGATGACGTATTTCTTCTTGTCGGATGGAGGTGTGCCCTGGGCGTTCAAGTTGTGCGGTCTGTTCCAGGCAGCCTGCGATTGCTATCTTGGAGTTCAGTACTGGATGTACGGTGAAGGAGAGCCGGTCGTCGATGTCGATATGAAGGAGACCAGGCTGGCGTAGGATTCGCATGTCTCGAGAGAGCCGATTCCGTCAAGATTTACAAAAAGGGAAGGCGCCACAGCCGCAATTGAAGAAAATACCGCATCGTGATGCCCGATGAAATGGCGGAAGCTTGACAGAGGGCAAGACGAATACGGACAGCGGCAACCTCCAGGGCCATATACAATCGATCGACCTTGTAAATGGAATTTTATGATTGCTCGACTGAAGTCCGGCTCTCGGATCAATACTACGGCTCCGCAGAACCAGACGGATTCTGCGGAGAGTTGTGAGGACAGCACCGGGACCCGAAGGGGTTGTTGTGGGCCAAGCTGCGGTACGACTTGCCTCGCAGCACCGAAGTCGTCAAAATGAGATCCGAGTACCTGGTTTGCAACTCTCGGCTTCCGCTGAATGGACCAATGCGAAAGACTCCATTAACATAGGCACTACTCCTCAGACGCTAGCTGTTCTCAAGCATGCAATTCTGGTCGGCTATGCCAATTAAAGGCAACAGCTTTTTTGCAGATAGGTCGTCAATTCTGTCCTGTTGAGGGCAATGTGACTATTTGAGTGGAGCACCTTGATACCAGCGCCATGAGCGGGCGCTTCTCATCACATCCCATATCGATAGATCGGGGAGTTTTGAGTTCTGCTGAGGACGAATGGAAGTGAATAGAGTAACAGACCAAGAGTACAAAGAACACGCCCTTCCCTGGTCCTTCTGCTACCTGTCTTCTCTTTTTTACCCACCTGATGAGCAGATCTATCGTCAGATCTTGAAGCCTGACCATCGCGACCATTTCAGAGAGCTCTCATCGTGATTACTTGCACGCTACCACGTCGTCTTCCAACAGGTATTGTTCCCTTCAATGGGCTAGAGGACAATAAGCTGACATTTCATCGACACCCAAGCCCACGCCTCAAGGACCTTCGACCATCCCGTTGCATAGAGACACGCAGAGTGTGCTGACAACACCTCGCCCACCATCATCGACGAAGGTATCCTATCGTTCCTGACAGGAAGATTTCGACGAAAGGGGCTAACCGTCACCAGTCATCGATCAGATTCAAAGCGAAGCAGGAAAAAAGAAACGCTTGTCTCCGACACTCGACGACATGGCAGAAGACCAGATGCACCAGTTTCCCGATACCTGGACAGGCATGGGGGATCCTGCGCTTCAGGGCGATGACCCAGGGCCCTTTGACCCCGAGTTTGCCAACATGTGGGGCATGAATGGCGTGGTCGAGCCCATGAACCAGAGCTGGATGGATGTCGACATCACGCCACAGGAGGCACCTGCGATGGCCCAGCAGCACATGTCCGAAGCAGTCCCTATGCCGCAACAGCAACAACAGCAGCATCCCTATCCTATCCTGGCTGCGCAGCAACCCCATCACGCTTCGATGCCGACACATGTGCATCAGCAGATGCGCCAGCAGCGGGAGGACGACGCCATGATGCAGGCGCAGATGCAGGTGGCGAGTGTGTTCCGACATTATAGTGGTACGTCCCGTGATTTCTTTTCTTCTAATCATGGTTTTGCATATGAGTGGCTTGGCATGGGTGGGGTGAATAATTCTTGCATCCTTCTGGTCTCTGGTCTAGGAAGGCACGATCCTGGCCATGGTGGGCTTTCTGGTCGCTCTTGCCTCACAACTGACCATGCCGTCGTTGCCCGGCAACAATGCGATTGACCTGCCTTCCCTTGACATGGCGTCGACTTCTGCGGACAAAATTCTCCTCTTCCAAGACAAATTCATTGGATATATCATTTCTACGCCCCACGGCCGCCCTGCGAGGAGTACATATCCAGCATGTCCTTTCTCGAGCCAGACGATGGTACGTGTCCGACGTGCAATGCCCTGTGGGAATGGTGCATCTGCGGACATGTCGACTATGGCATCTGTACGGACACAGACTCACCACTTTCTTCAACACTTGATCCCACGCCCTTTACGTCCGGTATGGCCCGGGACTGCCAAGCAATGCCAACCACACAACCTCGGCCAACGCCTTATCCGATCCAATTTGCTCCGATGCCGGCCGCCCACGCCCCCACCTCGGAGGACTGCTCTCAATCTAATCAGATCATCTTGCGTGCGAATCAGATTCCTCCACCTCCACTACACGTTTCGCAATGTCTGTGACTGTCGCGACACAGAATGCTGACGAGAAGCCAACAGACGGCGACATCCCATACCAGCACCAGGCCGCCTTGCAGCATATGCAAGGCCAGCCTAGCCAGCTCTCTCCCGTAGACCAGCAGCACCCCAACGCCTTCCCGGCGCAATTTCAGCACTCACCACCGCGCGGCAGCGATGCCGTTCCCATTCCACCTGGGCCCTCCACGCGCAGCAGCTTCAGTAGTGTCGGCAGCCCAGGCACTCAGCAGAACGGCGACATGGTTGTCCAGCAAAGCGGTCCGATGAGCTCGAGCGTCAACATCCCCCAACGCCCGCGCCCGGGCAGGAAGCCCATCCCACAGGAAGATGCGGCCGACAGAAGGAGACTACAGAACCGCATCGCTCAGCGCAACTTTCGCGATAAGCGCCAGCAGAAGCTCCAGGAAACTCTCCACGAACTTGAGCTGAAGAAGCGAGAGTACCAGGCTTCGGTCAGCGACATCCGGCGGAATATCGAGTCGGAGCGGCAGCAGCACCGCAGGACAGTGGACCAGGTGAATAGGGAGCAAGCACGCGCAAATTCTGCAGAACGTCGATGCAACGAAAAGGACAACCAGATCAGAGCACTACAGAAGGAGGTCGAGGAATTGCGGCGATTTCAACAGATGCAGAGCCAGAACACCGGTCGATTCATCCCGGCGCCAGCCGGACTCAAGCTCACGCAGCCATCCCCATACACCCCTCCAGAGGATACGCCCATCTCTCCGTCGACTACTACCAACTATAATGATCTGGAGACGGATTACACCGCCCGCTTCGCATCCTCCAACCACAACTTGCGTCACACCGCCAGCAACGATAGCGCCATGGACTTCAGCTACACGCAGCCCAACGACGATCCTTGTGGCTTCTGCACCGATCCAAGCAACTGTTTGTGTGCTGCTGCCAGCCACGAGGAGAAGAATCACGCCGAGCCTGCTGCCCCGGTAAACGGCCCTGGTAGCTGCGACATGTGCCGCAAGGACCCTAAGCGTGCCCAGGCCTGTCGTGACCTGGCCAACTCCGCTCAGATGGGTACCCGCCCACGAACTGGACTAGGTCCTCGTCCTTTCGCCGAGACCAACGTGACGACGAAGAGTTCGATGCCGCCGCCGCCACCTATGTCGTGCAGCTCAATGATCGATGCCTTCAACCAGTTCGGCGAGCGTACCTCGTCCATTGGCACGCTTTTCGGCGGAAAGCTGAACGCATATCCCGCTCGTTCCGGCGGCGGATACGAGATAGAGGAGACGCAAGCCGCCGAGGTGCTTACCGCTTTGTCGCGGCGTAGCACGCATTCGGAGGGTGGCATGACAGACGCTGGCATCGCACACTCGCGCAAGGACAGTGACATCTAGAGTTCTCCTGTTTCATGGCGTTGTGGCAAATTTTGGAGCTCATGGCGAGCCTGACTATTGGAAATCAGCACAAGCATCCATGGAGATGCTTTAATGACGATGCATGGCGAGGAGTTGGAAGGAGCTAAGATTGGTTGAGGAGGCCTGCGTGCGTGTTCTTTAAATTGGTTGAGCGGACCTGCGTGCGTGTTATTTGGTGTTATGTGTGTGACGACTGCACGCTCGTCGAATTGTTTGGCGTTCTTTGATTGTTGGTTGATTTTTGATGAAGCGTGTCGATATCATTACTATTGGCTCGAATGTAAAATTTCCTTCTGTTATCAGCCATTCCGCGACTTTCTCTGGAACCTGTGTACAGAAGAGCTGTTCGGGCCCGATGTTGGTGTGCCAGACGCTCGCTACCGTATTGTAGGACCACGTTGGCCGCGATCCTGTGCTGGTGGCTCTTTTCGGCGCCGACCTTAGATCCCCGAATCTGTGTACGTGGAGGAAACCACGAATGTACAAACCGACAGACTCGCCGTCGAGCAAGGACGGATGGATCATCGACAAGTACCGCGAAGTGTCGGCCAGCACCGACTCGTCAGGTACTAGCAGCCCTCGCATGCGTTCTTCCCTCATGGCTCAAGATGACTTGTCCTTTGCGCGCATAGAGCATCACTAGTGCGCCCGCTCAGCCCTCGGAGCCATCGATCGACAGTCTATGGCTGCAAGAACTGGCATGGCAATGCCCTCTCTTGGAGCCAGAGGCACACATCGAGGGAAGCAGATACCGAGCCGACGATGGGGCTGGACCCGGCAGTTGTTGCGACGCTAGCAGAACCACGACTCTTCAACGACGGGCTGGAGGGCATGGCATGATACCGGAAGTCCTCCAAACCCCAAGCAAACTGGATGGAAATCGACCCTGTAGCTGCGATCAACTCCGCAAGTCCCTCGGACTTCAGCAGTCCTGACGAATTCTACCACGGGAATTTTCAGGACTTGCGCAAGAGGGCGCATTTCGCGAAGATTGACAGGGAAAGACGAGAGATGGGTCTCGTCTTCCCCTTCGTCATTATCTGGTCCTGATCGCGAAAGCTTTTTTTTTTGGCATGTAACTGCTAGGGATGGAGCTTGAGCGAAATATGTCTACGCCGCCGTGAAGAAAGTGTGAGATTGAAAAAGGAAGCAGATGATGGATGGGTAGACTTAATAGACACTTGTGTATTTTTTCTTCAAGAGTGGACCGACGTAATGAACGCTCCTAGCGATTTAGCAAGCAGGCTTCCCACCATTTCTCGATCTTCGTCTCTTCGTCTTTCCTCACGAATGAAGAGTCGGAAAGGTATGCACAGCATGAGGCATATTGTAAGCGAGCGCTTAACAAGACGTCCGGTCCCCATAGAGGTTGCAGAGATCGCCGTCTACGTTTTGTCAGTGGCAAGTGGCGAGCGGCGCAGGCTGATTGAGTGAAGCCGGAATCGTTGTTTCTGGTGGAGCAGGCGTTAGCATCGTTGGAAATACCGCAGTAGACGACACATTGGGCCACAGTGAGAGTTGTCATGGTTGTGAGGAGGGTGGTGAGGAGATTCGTCGCGTGAGATATCGATGGAGAACAGAAGACGTCTTGACGATAAGGACATTGTTCGCTGATGTTTATCGATTGAGTCTGGTGCGTTGTTTGGCGCTGACAAGAGGGAGAAAACCAAGTCGTTCTGATAGCATCTTATACCTTCGTCGCCGTGCCCTGAGATTTGGAACTCCTGTTTGGAAGCGGATATGGCGTCTTCAGTGGGACATATTGATCTCTTCGCGTTCTTCCAATCGCTTATTGCCGGTGGCCAGATCAAATGGAGCAGAAATCAAAACGCTTAGATGGAAGGCAATGTGTATACTGCTGGCGGTCGGTGAGCTTGATGATTGGTGGTGATCTATTGGTGCAAAGTTGGAGCGATTCTTGAACGACGTGAAGTTGAATCCCGGACTCGGGATAAGTTTAATCCGAGAGTATACAACCAATCGATGAGGCGTGACTCCTTCCACTCGTACAACTTGAACGTCCTCTGAGATCAATGTCCTTCTTCCGACCCTGTTCTACAACGGGAACATCAAAAGACTTGCGTAGTTCTCTATCTAACGGAATGAATGCGGGTGACAAGAGCGAGAATATCTTCCTGTCCCTTCCAAATGTTGTTAGTAAACATCAACCATTGACTTCACAGTCCTCTTCTGATCGCATAGACAGAAAACATCCGCTTCGCTCTGGCCACTCAATCGCTCTGCTATATGCCGTCTCATCCACGTCGATGCGGGTTCCTCTAGCTGATGGACTGTCTTCTGGACACGCTTGAAGGCGCGAGCAGCATATCAGACCAAAACGTGCCTTGGAGCACAAGATCAACGACACCATACCATTGGCTCTGACTGTGAGCAGCTACCCGCAACCTGCCCTTCAAACAAATAGGTGGACACCTTTGAGTAGCTGTGGAAGGCGAGTCAGACGTCGGCGGACGGAAACCAGTGGTCCTGGAGAGAAGCGAGCATCAGCTCGCAAGGTCGAGAAAACACCCGACGTCTTGACCGCGACATCCGACTCGACTGTTCGCCATCTGCACGGCTTACTTGTCAGACTCAAGAGGTCCGACGACGAGAGGAAAGTCTGGCCTGGTCGCCGTTTGGAAGAGCCCGCAGAAGCACCCGATCCGACGCCAGAACGCCGGCACAATTCCGGAGACCGAAAATTCTGCCTCTATAGATCATCTTCGCCCATCACCTAGCACATACGGCCACAGGCGAATGAGAACTCGGAACCCCGTCCGCTCTTCCAAAGATAACCATTCGACCGCGAGATTAGTATTGACGTGGGTGACCAGTCGAGAATCCCTCGTGCTGTATGTTTTTTGACTTTTTGCACGCCTAACCTACCAATGTGCGTGGCGACATGGACGATCGGACTCGTCATCTGTGTCGTCGTTATAGACGACCCGCAGGCGCGAGCAATGCTGGCGTCCACGAATGTTGCAATTTCACTTACCACGGCTACCATCATCCCTCCTTCCTCAGGCAGGACATGCGGACTACCCTTTGATACTTCCATCCGGCTGCTCTTCATTCTTCATGCCGCACAAGTATTGTACTTGATGCTAGTTGCAAGGTGGAAAATCTCTTGAGGCGATCTTGTACTCGTGGTAACATTCATCCCAAGACACAAAGCAATTGCATCTGGAATCGCTGACGAAGCTTGCTCGCGAACAAGTTGAATGGGTATCTCGCTGAATGTAACGTCTTTACCACTGTCATAACTCAGCCCCAGATCGCGTCCTGCTCGTACTGTCAGTATAGACTCGCCAAATCAGAATCGCACACGTACCTTGTTCCTCCCACTTCCTCCCACCGCAGGCGGCGTGGTGAGCATATAACTCCAAGCCTCCACGCCGTCGACGAAAAGCTTGTACCGCAGAATACTCTGGTCGCTGGTACTCGGATTCTCAATGCTAACAGCTCCAAACTTGCTATTGCCATCGGGCAGATACTTGATGCAGATATCGCTCACGTACTCCTCGCTCGTTGACTGCTCGCTGTACGTCCTGATGGGGAGATAGAACATGTTCAGAGGCGAGACGCTGAACTCATGCACGGTAGCGCTGAGTGGCCATTTCTTGCGTCTGGTCCGGAGTGCAGGCTTTTCCTCCGGTGTCAGAATCGCTTCTGCTGCGCCTTTGATCGCGAGAGGCTTGGCTCCGACGCCCATGGGTCCGAGGCCGATGATTTCTTCTTTGCCTTCCGGTGGCGGTGGAAAGGCTGTGGCGGCAAACTCGTGTCTGTCTCCCGAGAGGACAACAACGCCGATGCCACCGCGGAGACCGACATCCCACATGGCCTCGAGTATGATTTGCCGCTCACCAAGATAGCCGCGCCAAGTGTCCTGGGCACCGAACCACCAGTTCTTGGTGAAAGGTACCGAAGAAATTACAATTTTCCACTTTACACCAGCAGGCTCCGGCCGCTTGAGCCAAGCCAGGAGGTCAGACAGCTGCTGAGCGCCGAGCATGGTCTTGGTAGGCTCGCCAGTGATGGGATCTGAGCCGTTTGTTTTATCGTTGGGAGAGCGGTAACGGCGAGTATCAAGCATGAAAAACGTCGCCGGACCTTGCGTGAAGGAGAAGTAAGTCTCGCCTTTCCGGTGAGCAGGTGGGTTGACGGAGATGTGATATTGCTCGTAAGGCTCGTTGGCGGCCGGAAAGACGCTGGTCGTGTTGCCGTCCCAATCGTTCTGAATCTCGTGGTCGTCGTACACATGTATCCATGGCAGGTCTCGAGATGCAGCCGGCCAATCTGGGCTCGCGTAGACTTGTCTGTATTCCCGACGGTAGTCCTCCATAGTTGCACCCATGCGCTGTGGCACGTCGATGTAAATGAAATCGCCCAGAAAGACCATGAACTGGGCTCTCAACCCCTCGAGAGCATAAGCCAGATGCTTCAGTCCTGGAGCGGCAAGAGGGTGGCGCAGCGGATTGTACGGAAAATTGAGCTTGATGCAAGAAGAATGTACAAAGGTAAATTGATTCGCATGAGAAGCTCTGGTCGAGATCTGTCCCATCCTAGGCGCTGTCGTGAAATGGCCTGTATGGCTGTTGCTCACAACGTACTGGTATCTGGTATCAGCTTTCAAGCCCGTCAAAGTAAAAGTTCCGGTGAAGTCCGTTCGATTATCCATCCAGTCGATTTGGCCTCCTGCTTTCCAGGCATCGTCCGGTCGAACAGCACCAGGGATCGCTCCGAGGGGACCATCGTCGTATCGATATGATACAAACACGGGGAACTGATGTGCATCGGGTTCTCTCACCAAGATCTTGGCCGTGGTATCGGAAACGTAGCCAACACGAGCCATGGACAGATCATGTGAAGGGTGGAAGAAGGTAGTGCGATAGACCAAGTCGAGGGTCATAGCGACCAGCGCGACGTTGGCGAGGAGCGTGACTGCGCTCCATAAGGAACTTGTGGGACTCGGCAGACCAGTCAACAGCGTCTTGAGTATTTGTGGATCTTTCTGTTCAATGTCGATCTCTTCCTCTACGACGAGCTCTTTGCCTGGCTCCTGTGCATCCACTCCATTCGCATAGCGAGGATCGACATCCTGAGCGTCTTCGGGGACGGTCTCGACTTGTGTGATGGCGACTGTATCAACAATCTCGTATGGACTCGTGCGGGTAGATGAGTAGTAGAAGGCCGGAATGTAAATCGCGAGGAAGGTGTAGATGAGGGGAGGGAAGTGCTAATCGACGTGAGCCCGGATCGATACGATGTGAGGGCTCAAGGCTATACTGACGTGACCAGGTATCTACAGGAAGACTCATTAGCCCGTGTACTGTACTGACGCTGCCGGCGCAAAAGGCGAGTAAGGTTTGTTTACCCATCTCAAGAAGACCCAGGCACATAGCCGCAGCAGCAGCGAGCTGCCCGCAGTCGCAGCGTCGACGGGGCTTAAAGACATCATGCCTCTTCGCTAATTCTGCCTACCGAATAGATATATATGTTTATCTGTCGGTGAAAGTGCATTGTAAATCCATTGTATCAGGAACGTGATGAGGATCAAGACAGAGCGTGATATCATTCCTGACGCGTGATTTGCTGTTGGTTGCCATGACGTGTTGCTGCAACAATCACAAGGATTCGCGACGGACCTCACTTCAACACATAGCTCCTACACGTACACACACGCCATCCCACAAAAGAGGGCACAACATAATCAAAGAAAGTAGCAACGAAGCTGCCAACCTTGGCACGCCAAGCGCTACTCGCTGACATGCTAATTCGCTTCCCCAAATTGTCACATGCGCACACACTACGTCCGAGAGAGTCAAGCATGCGACTCCGAAAGATTTGATAGGCCCAATGAAAATTATGAGATTATCGCGTTCAGATAGAGACAGACCCTGTGGCTGCGCTAGAGAATCTCTATCAGCTGCTCCATGTAGCTAGTTCTCTACCTAAATCTCCATCTCATGTCCAAAGACCCACCAAGATCTCCCCTATTACTTGCACCCCAGCAACATAACCAAAATATGGCGTTTTCACTACAACAACAATCCAACACCACCTCAGCACAAACCGTGTTGTTAATGTGAGTGGTTGGGGGGAGAGTTCTTCTTCTTACTTTCTTTCCCCCAAGGAGTGGATATTGACAATTCATGCTTTAGGCGAGAATATTGAAAGATTACGACGAGAGGAAACTGCGATTCGTGAGGAACGAGATGATGAAAGATACGCCGCCGAAGTACTCCATTGATGATCGGAGGAGGGCCAAATTCGATCGCGACATGGAAGAGGGGAGCAATGATAACGGATGCATCTAGTATATTACTTGGGTATCGTATATCATCGTTGTAGTAGGGATGTGTTCTCCTCTCGCGCACCTAGGAATCTTGAAACTCCTTATCGACGCTCTCAAATCCATTCAAGAAACCCAGGAACGTGAGAACTCCGAGACCAGGATCCAGAGCACCCGTCGTAGCACGGATAGAATGCATGCTGAGCTGGGCGAGCCCGGCATCTATAGCGCGGACACCCATGGCCGAAGACAGCATGGGGCCCACGGTGCCTCCGGAGTGACTGTCGTTTCTGATCTGGAAGACCTGAAGTTGCGCTCCCACTTTATCGGCGCAGCGTTTGAGGATAGACGTAGAGACTGAATCCGTGGTCATATGGCCATTGGAATCTGCAGCAATGGCAACGCCCACGTTCAGATGTGGAGCATGATTCTCCAGGTAAGCGTTGAGGAAGTTGGGATTGACCGCATGCGTGACATCAGACGACACCATGAACGAGTTCGCATATGTTCTCCCCACCAGTTCAGTGCTGCTTTTGCCCGCCAACGAACTGACGGCACGCTCAATGGTCATTGGTAGGAAATTTCCTTTGGCACCCTGACGCAAGAGCGAGCCGATCTCTTCATCGTCAAACAGACCGACGACCTTGATCAGGGAGCTGTTGCTAGTGTCGTGCTCGTGACTCTCAACAAGGGCCTGCAAGGCTGCCCATGAGCAGAGCTTGTCATCGATGCGACCCGCGGAGATGAGCTCCTTGTTCAGGCCCGCGACGGTGGCGGGTTGAACGTCGAAAAGTTCCAACTCCCAGTTGACAATGTTGGAAGCGCCACCGGTAGTGCTCTCCAGACCAAGTGCGTCGCTGATGGCCTTGACAAGCGCCGGAGGCTGTGTCCTAATGAAGCTAGAGACAGGTCCTTCTGCGCTGCCAAGCAGCGGAGGCTGGCTGAAGCCATCTGGAGCGTAGGCCGAATCAGCGAAACTGTTGGTACTGTCAAGTCCGATAATGGGCACCATCTGTGTTTCCTTGTTGTAAGGCCCTTGCGCCGCCGCACCAAAGTGCTCAGCTAGCGTTGGAATCTTAGCGATGGGCCAGTCGAGCTTCACAAGCTTGGTGACAATCTTGTCGCCTTCCTTGACATGAACCCGACCGCCGACCCCGAGATCACGGTCCCACCAAGTCTTATTCAAAGCCCCAGCATACGGTGCGATTCCCAACTGCAGATATCCGGCCTTGTTAGGCACTTGCGAGATGGGCTTGAGCTTCGCCGTCAAAGCGTCCACGTGCCCGGCGAGAATGGCTGCTCCATTGCCAGGCTCGTAACCTGCCCCGACCACAAAGGCGATCAAAGAGGATCCATTGCGTTCTACAAAGTAAGCTCCACCACGCTCGAGTTCCCACGCATCACGTTCTGACAGTGCGGTAAAGCCAGCATCGAGCAGCTGTTGTTTCATGGCCGATACAGCGTGGAAGACGGTCGGATTTTCGGTCAAGAAGTCGCAGAAAGGTTTCGTGTAGACGGCAGCGTTCTGACGTGTAGCCTGCTTGAAGCGGTTCGCAGCCTCAGCAGCCTCTCTCTCGCTACGATCCTCTAATTGCGCAAGGTACTGCTTGAAGTCATGTTCCTCGTCCACGTATCGTAGAGCAGGTTCCTGCCGATTGTGAGGTGGTTGAAGTCTCTTCTTGGCGTGCTGCCTCAGCAGTGCTAGCTGCATTTGTATATCCTGGAGCGCGAGTGGCGGGATGTCTTCCTTCTTCAATTTCGTAGCCATTTTCGGAGTTTCCTTGGTCGAAGGATGCTGCATCCGCGCTTGCGTGCTCTTGATGGCATTGTCCAGCTGATCTTTCTTATACAGAAGCTCTGCCAAAGCCCTCTCGCTTTCCTGCGCGGCTTCATCCAGGCTGTGATCGGAGCGTCGGACGACGGATGTGGGATCGTACGGCAAGCGCGCGTTGGACGAGGCGTCGTGGGAGGAAGCATTGGGGATTTTAGGCTGGATCATGCTGCGGATCGAAGGCGAGCTCCGGGCCTGGTTGATATGCATGTTGAAAGCAGCCTGTTCGTCTTCGGTAGCCTGGCCGGTGGCTACTTTTGTCATGAGGGCCTTGGTAGCGGCATCTTGGCCACAGAGCTGCATTGAGGGGCCGCCGAGACGTTTGAGGGGAGACTGTTCTTCTGCTTGGTGCAGCTCGGGTTGCTGCTGTCTCTCTTCCGACGAGATGCTGCAATCGGCCATGCTGCTTCGGAGGGAGTGCATGGAGGCGGAGTTGCGGACCATGTTTGCTGGATCGTGGACGTATGGAACGGGTCGAGGACGATGCGGGATGAGCACTGGTCTAGAATGGGGATTGAGGAGGTGGAGTGTGAAGTGTTGAGGTAAGATGTGGTGTTTCCTTGGGGAGAGCTCGAGAGACGTGTGACGGATGACGGGTGACGGGTCGTTGGTTGCCTCGTGAGCGGATCATCGGCCCGAGCTGCACGAGATCCCGATCCCGATCCCGGTCAAGCGCCGAAAGCCAACCACAACCTCCAGTTTCAGCGCTACTCATGTGATACGACACAACACAGCAATGCGAGTCCCTCCCAACTCAGGCGATCAATCCAATCGAGTCACGTGGCAGTTTCAGACCTCACCAGATGACGAAACTCACGAAACTTGGACATTGCGTCAGAAGCCATGGAGCGCCTGATCTCGCCTATAAAGCACTGAGCGGAGCCGAAGTCCCGGGGATGGTGTGTAACCTCTGAATTATCATCTAGGACTTCCAGGTTATATGCTAGATTCCGCCCGGCATGTCTGCTACACAGATCAAGACTCCCCCGCCTGCTCAAGCGCAGGCTCAGGCGCAAGCTCCTAATAAGACTCCAACGCCCAAGGCGGTCCCCCGGAAGCCAGCAGCCGTGCCAGCGGCCAAAAAGTCGGCCGAATCGTTGACAGGAGACAGCGCCGCCGCAACCGCCATTGAAGATACTGTCAAAGCTATAGAGAAGCTTGAAGCCAAACTGACGGCCATGTATGCCTGACACCTCAACAACTTCTGCCTGGTAATGATGATGATGCTGACGAACCCCCACCAGCAACACCAACAGCGTCGCCCGAGTAGCAAACAGCCACATCACCAGCGCCGATGAAGCCTTGACACCCATGGTCTCCCTGAAGACAAGCAAGCCACTTGACAAGTTTCCCGACACGCCCAAAGACATCGCCAAGCTCACGTGTAAGGAAGGCACCCAGACATACCCGATTCCCCACTTGCTAATTGATATCAGTGGTCCAAATCAACGACCTGCTCACCCACCTCGACACCGGGAAGACGGGCAGCGAGGTAGCGAGGCGAGAGCGACTACGCACGCAAATGGGCTTGAAAGCCAGTCCCGCCTGAGAAATGGAAAACCTACCAGGCTTTCGATTCACCCACTTGTAGTTAGTACTTCTCGACAGTCAATTCACGACTTCATACTTCCGCTTTGGTATCTGTCCCTTCTGGTACTCTTAAGACAGATGAGACTGCCGCTTTCCATCTCGACATAACATCTTCCAGCCCCTTCGCAATTCTTGATCTCAAAAACACAATGCCCCCAGTCATGATGCATTTACGATCTCAAGCTTTGTAGGTCAGATAGACCGGAGTATCCGGCTTATGAGCCGTGAGGTTATTCTCGTTCGGGGGAGGGATTTCCGCCGGGTTCCCGTAGCGGTCGGAAACGTAAACGTCGTGGAAATAGGCGACGAACATGGCGACGATGAGGTTGTTTTCCAGCTTCGCGAAGCGCATGCCGAGGCAGGGATGTCGCGCGAGACCTGATTTTCCATCATGTTAGTTGGTGACCATCGAAGGGCGTTTTTTTCTTCTTTGCTTTGTTGAGCTTACCCCATCCCATCCAAGCGTATTGCTGCTTCTTATCCTCCGCTCGCTCGGGCAGGTATCGTGCTGGATCCCACTTGTCCACGTCGGCGTAGATTTCTGGGTTCCGGTGGAGCTCGTTCACATGATAGGCCACGTACGCTCCGGGTGGAATGACTTCTCCGTTCTTCAGAGGGATAGCATGGCCCGAGGTGTTCTTCCGAAATGATGCTCCTGCCATCTGAAGTCGGATGGTATCTTTCAAACACAGATCGATCATGGGGAATTCGCCCTCCCAAGCTTCGATCGGGACCTGCATCAGGCGATCTTTGAGCGGGAGAGATTGATCCGAGCAGTACTTGTCCGCCACATCCGTCACTTCTTCCCTCACTCGCTCGATCCAGTCCGGGTGCTTCGCGAGGTAACACAGAATGTAAGCGGCGTTGATCCCGGAATTGAGCTGTCCGGCGAAAAGCGAACCGAGCACAAACGTGATGATTTTGGTGAGGTCGTCGCCTTGATCGATCAAGAACTGCAATGCGTCTTCCTCGTGTCGACCGTGCCGCTTCCGGTCATCGACGACTTTCTTGAAGATCATGTATAGCTGCGCGCTGGCATATGTGCGTCGTGCTTTGGAGAGCAAAGGCATCCATGGGAACATGATCATCCACTGGTCGGCGGCGTTCTCTACAGTTTCGTAGAGACTGAGGCACCTGGATAGCAACGGCGGATCATCGGCGATTTCGTTACAGGCCACAGTCCGCATGGTGAATTGGAAGACCATACGATAGATGCTATCGAACGGGTCCGTGGTCCCCGATGATCCTAGAGAGTCCAGATTGGCGCGGGCATCCTTCAGCAAGGTCGGTAGGTTCCTCTTCAACACCGGTCCCTTGAGCAGCGCCACGAGGCGTCTCTGGAAATAATTGTTGAAATCATCGCCGCGTGTCTCGTCCTTGCCGAGCGGATTGTTGTCCCGCTTGACCTCGGGAGCAGCGGCAAACAGCGCACCATATCCCTCCCCAAAGTTCAGACCTCGATGCTCGAAGAACAGCTTCCGTTCCTCCTGGCCCCAAAGGCCAATCACGGGTAACTGTCCGACGTAGAAAGAAAAGTTGCCCGTCTTGGAACGAGCTACAGCATCGCGGAAGAACTCCCAGCGCTTCGAGAAGAAGGTTGGAGAGCCCAGGATCGGCCACGAATCGCTGGTCAGGCGGGGCGCATCCTTTGGAAACGAGGGTCGCGAAAAGAGATAGACCAGAAGACTTGCTGCGCCGAGGATCGCGCCCAAAAGGATGGATATTTGTAACATGTTTCCATCGGCATTATCCAGGAGAGCCATGATGGTGGCGCCTGGTAGGGAATGGCGAGGACGAGGTGAAAGGGCGAGAGGCGTTGGTCAGAAGCGGTTCTAAGGATGCTGATGTATAAAGAGGATTCAGGCTAGATGATGCGTCAGCTGCGAGGCGACATGTGGCATCCCCGTCACCGCTGTTAGAGCATTGGATTCTTGGACGAATGGCGATGGCCCAACAGGTCGTGGGAAGGAGCTGAGCTGAGCTGATGAGAGTGGCGAAGCGAACCGGGAGCGAGGAGCGAATGTAACTTATAAGCTATACTAGCAGCACACTCACAGCACTGTTTGCGTGATTAAAGTCACTAAGGTACCAGCGTCGTCGTCGACTCGGTTGCCGGCCCAAGCGAGCGGACCAATTGTTGCTGTCATATGTGGAGAGATCAAGAACCGAATCCGATACCGAAATGTCCGTATATTCTCGTACATCGTAACAGGTCTTGGCACGGAATCGGAATGTATAATAAGCTTACAGATAACCTTCCTTGCCTTCACATTCTCTCCCCTGCAAGACAAAGAACCTTGTTCCATACAACCTGCTACGACACATGATCAATATCAATCCTCACCTTCCTCCTCGTCCTCAGCAGCTTCCGCCTTCTCCTCTGCCTCTTTTTCTTTCTCAGCAAGAAGCTCCTCCGCCCACTCTTTCGCCTCCTCAACAGCAGTCCTCGGCTGCTTCTTATACCGCATCAGATGATTCTGGATCTCCGCAGGGGTAAACGTATCATCAGGGATACACCGTGCAAACTCCAACGACAGCAATTCCAAGTCTCCCTCCCTCAGGCCCGTGAGCTGGTTCTCCTCAGCACGATGACCATTCGTGTACCCATTCGTCGTCGGTTTGTCGCTGACTTTGATCTTGGGCTCGAATTCGGGGACTTGGTCTGTGGCGGCGTACATTCGCACGAAGAGTTCGCTGATCTGGTCTTTCATGGCGAGCTTGAAGGCTACTTTGCGATCCACGCGGCCGGGACGGACGAGCGCGGCGTCGAGTTTCTCTGGAAGGTTGGTGGTCATGATGAGGCAGCGTCCTTCGTGGGTTGCCACACCGTCTATCGCGTTCAGAAGACCGGAGAGGGAGATTCCAGCTCCTGCTTCTCTGTTCGGGTGGCCACCTTGTGCTGCGTTGCCCCCTCTACCGCCTCTCGAGGGTGCGCTGATGGACTTGAGTTCTTTCGCTAGGTCTTTGAGCGTGTAGTCTTCGTCTTTCTTTGGCTTTTCTTGCTTCTTGTCGTCTTTCTCGGTTTCCCCCTTCTTCTCGATCTTCTTCTCTTCCCTCTTGCCGTCTTTGCCTTTCTTCTTCCCGGCCTTTTCATCGCTCCCACTCTTGCCATCTCGCAACAACCCGGCAGCATCCACATCCTCCAGCAACACAATGCATCTCCTCGGCAGTCCATTGAACAGCTGCATCAAGTCTCCCTCGCTCAGCGTCGGCTCCTGCAACGAAATGGCGTATATCTCCAACCCGAAGATACCCGCCAGAGCAAAGCTCAGGCTCGTCTTGCCCGTCCCTGGCGGTCCATGGAAAAGGTACCCCCTGCGATACGGAATCCCCCTGGTCGCATACCACTTCGGCGAACTGGGATGGAGATACTCGTTCATATCCTTAATGATCATCTTCTTCTGCTCAGAATCCAGAATCACCGTCTCCATCGGTCTCGAAGGTCGACTCGTCGTCTTACTCCAAGCACCAGCCCACCTCCCTCGATCTTTCGGCGTAGGGTGGCGAATCGTTGTCGTATTCCTCAGACGATCCAGAGACCATATCTTGATCGTCCGCAGTAATTCTCGAATCGGCTCAGTGCTACGACCGATACAATCCAGCTGTATCACATCGTCTTCCTTCGTGCTCCCAAAGGAAACCTGTACCCGCTGCCCATTCGCCGGTCGTTGCGACCGTCTGAAGAAAAACAGTCGCCCTCCATGCCAAAGCATATGTCTTCCATAGTAAGGCTCAAACCGCGGCGGCGTGCGAGCAGACCATTTATTATAATCAAACAGCCCGTTCTCGCCCAACGCATCGCCTACCGCCCCGTCATCCAGCCCTCCCTTCCCCTCCCGAGCACCATACTGCGTCTTCGCGCGTACACTCCTCCGCGACTCGGCGCCCTGATGCTCCGCCAACCAGCCCATCACCATGTCGAAGAGATCGTCGTGTTCGTCAATATAGACCGACGCCATGAAGACATCGCGGAAGACATTCTCCGCCACGCCGAAGAGGTACTGTCCTCCCCTGACCAGCGCGAAGAGAATGAGGCCGATGGAGACGAAGATGGAAATGTCGATGCCGAAAGTACTCGCGATGGAGCGGGAGATGAGGCCGTAGCCTGGGATCAGCGCTTCGAGGATGTTGGAGGGCAAATTCGTGATGTCGAGAGTTTCCGTGCTGTTGTTGCCGCCTGCTTCGAGCTGTGTCGTCGGGAGAGCCTTGGTGAGACGGCGGAAATCCATCTTGCCAATTCTATTCTTCTTCTTCGTTGGTGAGTGTACCGTCTCCACTCCTGTCCAGCCGGTTCTGTAGTTCCTCGCCAGGCAAATACTCGGCTGAAAAGATGTCGCGGACGAAAATGGTGGGAGGAGGTATGACGTCGGACGTCCAAACGAGGAAGGAACGAAGTGAATGATATATATATTTATATCACATTAATAATAATCAACGCCACCTTGGATGACTCCAGAAATCTAGATCCTGAGCGACAGCCAATGCAAGTCGCTTTTCTTGAGGCGGCGGGTAAGTAAGGTATTGCGTTCGTTGCCTAATCCACATAGCATTGTGGCGAAAAATTGGATGAGTCAACTCCAGCTTCTGCATATGCAACAACTCGGCCGACTCGGCCGACCCGAGAGAGCCTTCGCGTGGGTGCCGCTTTCCAGGCGCGAACTGCAGGTTATACTGACGCCATCGCCTGCCAGAGATCCTGGCAGAAGGATGCGGATCGTCAGGTACGAGGCCGAAACCAGCCATTTATCGGAGGGCGGCTAAAGGTGGCGGAAAGAAGATGCAGGAGGCTTATCCGGTTCGTTGAAGCAGGCGGCTGAATCGCAGCCTGACTATCGGCGGGTGTTTTGAGGGCCTTTCGAGAAGGATGTACGCTCTACTCCGAGATACGCTCTCAGAACACCAACCCATTCTGATCAAACCTCACCAGCCGATGATGAAAAGCTAACTGCGTGGATCAAATCGCATTTCCCCTTCCTCTCGTAACCGGACTCCCCTCAGGCTGACAGTAAATTCCACTCCCACCATGCACAGGCACACCCACCGTCGCAGGTACCTATACCCTCGAATTATTAGCATGTCCCTCAAATTTGGAGAGCGGTACTGGTCACAGTCCCAGGTCCAGAAAGTGGTGCCTTCATGTTTGATGTATTGAAATCGTGCAGGGTCGCGGTTGGCAACTTGTTCGTGCGGCCGCGAAGGTCAGGAGAATTAACACGGCCGTCAACTTCGCCGCTCTGAGCACGTCCAGCACCTATTGCTTGATATTCATATTGCGATGGGTTGATGTCTTTGTTAATAGTGCCTTCTTGAGATGTTGAGAAACCAGACGATGGCAACAAAGTCCACTTCTTAGTCGACAGAGCCGACTCGGAAGCAGAGCGTCGCTGATATTTTCCCTCAAACTCGCCGTCGATCTCTGTTTCGTGGTTTAGCGTCTTCGATGTGACTTCGTGGCAAAGAGCAATTCCAGATAGGCGGCGATGCGCAGTCACGTGTATCTCTCTCGATTGTTCTCTGCAGTACCATGTCAATAATTCTAAAATATTCTTTCCCAATGGTATCGATCGTTACAAGCCAGTGGAAACCTGGCTACGTTCCCGAGGGTATCAATCGAAGTGTACGTATATAAAACATCTGCACGAGCACTTTAAATGTCCAATCGCGCGCAGATGCCATCATTAAAGGGTATATCCTCCCGGAAACACTTCTTTCAACGGCCGGATGGAACGGTTTTGCTCTAGTTCGACAACCCACCACAAAGCTTGCTTAGCCTTGCCAATTTCGCGACTCAGCTCGTGAGCGCGGGCGAGTGTATACCATGCTTCAGAATCGTCCCAACCAGCCCCTTGCTTCGTGAGGTTCGACAGAAGCATGTAAGCCCTGTCTCGCGCGGCGAGTCGATTCAGTTCCTCCGGCGAAGGATCGACCTTTCTCTCCTTCATTTCGATCGGCTCGGGTTCAACGACTGTGGAGGTGCGCCTCGACGGAAGTGTTGTAGATGTGCCAGGTCTTGCCAGTGTTGGACGAGCTTCTTTGATGAGTGAGGTCGGAGCCGGAGCCGCTGGCACGGCGTGTGTTGGAGCTGTTGGCTCTTCAGCCGGAAGCTTCTCTTCGTAGATGTCCATGAGTAGGTCAGAGAGGCCGATAATCCCACCAGGATGATCGGGGTAGTGTGAAAGAGTTTGCTCAAACGACGCCACGGCTTCGTGGGGCCGTTGACGGGCGGATGCAAGATGTGCTTTCTGATGAACTATTAGCCAAACGGCGGTGCAAAATTGTCAGAAGCATGTACTCACCGTCGCCCAGACATCAGCCCACAGCCCGTCGATGCTCTTCCCATTGCCCCAGCCTTTCACGAACAGCGTGCGAGCATTGGTCGGCTCGTTAAAAGCTGCCAGTTCCTGCTCAAGAGACTCGATTAGTTTGACGGCGGCGTTGATCAAGTTGTCAGCATCGTCATATGTGTCGGCCCGTATGTACAGCTCGGCGCTGAACAGGTATGCGTTCACTAGGACGGTCACCTTATGCCGGCGATCGTATGAAGATGATAGATGAAGCTCGGGCATAGCGGAGGCTGAGGCGGGGTGTGGTGCCGGCAGGCGGACGTCTTGGAGAGGCGGTTGATGGGAATGGCCAGCTGGTGGAGGTAATTCATTGGGGCCCACGTTGTGCGCGACATTGCTCATGGGTTGGTCGGGCTTTGACTTGGCTTCTGCGACAGCTTTCGCAGGGTCGGGCCCGGCCGCAGCGGCCTTCTCATTAATCTGTGCGTTTGGGCCCTCTTCAGCAATACTTGGAGCACGATGTCTTGGCCCGGCACTGCGACTGCGGCCGCGCTTCTGAAATGGCAGCTGAGGAAGATGATGATGACGATGTTGAGGCTTCTCTGACTGTACACCATCCTCATTTGTCACCGTGATCGAGATAGGTGGGCCGATATTCTGATCATTCGGGATAGTCTGCGTCCCGTTGGTTGTAGGCGCTGCTGTAGCGCCATCGTCGGATATCACAGACGGCTGCCTGGGCGTGTCTTTTCCATTGTTACTGCGCGTAGATCTGCTTGATCTTGCTGATCTGGGTCGAATGCTGCCGGTAATACTTCTCAGCGTTCCTCCTAGCCTTGAGGGCACCTGAGAAGACGCAGTCTGGGGTGGTTTTGATGTAATCTCCGCCACGACATGTTCAGGCTTGCCGAAGAGTCTTGCGTAAAGGCTCAAGAGCTCGTCTGTAAGGTCGACTGCTTCATCAGCACCTTCCACAAGCTCAAAGAGGATGATTTGGGTCATTTTGATCTGGAGCAAGCTCTCCTTCTCGAGACTCTCCATTTGATCGACCAGGCCTCGTGCATTTGACGAATCGGTCGTTGCAGCGTCACCTGTGGAGCCAAAAAGTACCCGCGGATCGCCAAACTGTTTAAAAGCTGCCTCGCACATGCGAGATGCAGCATCGAATTGGTCTTCGGCGCTTAGACAGAGGGCAAGCAGGTGCCAAAGAGGGATCAGACGCCGCTGCCGATCGAGAGAAGATGACACGAATGCGTCACCATTTACTGTCGCCGCTGGATCTTTGGTCTCGATTGTAGATCGAATAACTTCAAGCGCCCCAGCTAGGTCGCGCATCTCAGCTAGTACAAGTGCCAGAGCGTGCGCGGTCTCAAGACTGTCGGGATTGAGCTTCAAGGCTCGTTGAATGTTGTTGTTTGCTTCCGCCAGCAACGATGATCGGCTTTCCGATTCATAAGTCAGTTGCGCCCAGCGAGCCTGTGCGATCCCTGATGCTCTATAGGCCGCTGCCAAAGTGGTGGATTTCAACAATGCAGAGGTAGGTTGGCTTGAAGATCGGCTTTCGCCGTCACCCTTTTCGCCATTCGTTTGTGTACTTTGGGCCGTACTTGGCCGTTGCTGTTCCATCCATTTCTGCATTGATTTGGTGATCTCGATCGCCTTTTCTGCGTGGTCTCGATCTCCATAGCGGCACAGAAAGCGGACTGCGTTAGCTGCGGTAAGCATGGCAGTGTCGTCGCTGTCGAATCCAATCTCGTGTTTGCCAGTCTTCTCGGCCCGAGCTTTACCCTTGTTGATAATTTCCATATAGCTGTCAAAGGCATGCATTGCGAGGTCGAATTCTCCTCGCGCAGCATGTACAGTAAAGAGGTGTCTTAAGATTGGCGTCGAGTGAAAGGTCTTGGTGGCAGCACGATACAGTATACCAAGCGTAGCTCGTGACACGCCTCTTTTCCCGCCATCGCCCAGATCAGCATCGGTCCAGTCTGACCCAGAAAAGATTCGCCAGTTACGCATGACCTGCTCCGCCCACTCCTCGACCTCGATGTTGGTCTGGCTGGACTTGGGGAATTGAGTCTCTTGGAGAAGGAAAGACTCATACGTGGCCTCCACTCGTTTTATTTCAGTTCTCTGACGCTGCTTCGCGACGAGGTGCTGAGAAGTGGGTACGTTGGCGCTAGGCAGTATCGAGGGACCAGAATTCGGCTGTATGATACACAGTAGCCTATGCTCCAGTATGGTCGAGAGGAGGTCGTAGTACGCCTTCCAAACTTGCCGCCGCGGAATGTCTAGAAGCGTGGATCCCGGGTTGCTACCAGCTGGGGCAGAAGATGCTCGTTGCCAGAACTCTCCCCAAGCACTGAAAGCTGAGTACGTCTCTCCAAAATCCTCCAGAGAAGGCGAAGGCATCTTCTTCACACTGTACATGCATGCCCTAGCTAGCAATCTTTCTGTCCATATTCGCAGTTCGGGCGTTCGATATCCCGGAGTAGAGGAGACTGCTGACTTGTATGCTTCCCGTGCGTCCATCTGGCGGCCGCTAGAATCCAGGCACGACGCGCGAATGAAGTTGGCCTTCACAGCGCAGACCTCCAACCAGCCCAGCGGTCCAGATGCCCCCTTCCCCGTCGTCGACACTTGGGCTACGGCCAAGACATTGAGCGCTTCCACAGGCTCTTCCCTCAGCCAATGTATTTCCGCTAAGCATATGCTCGCAATGTACGCATCGTCTGGGTGCCTGGGCTCTGCTGATTTAACACAATCACTCAGAGGCTTGACTTGTTCTCCCAGGCCGTGTATGCTCGTCGCGGTCGCCGAAGATGCGGAGGTGGGACGATGAGAGGCATTGGCGACGTGACACTCGGTACGTGCGGCGAGAGTAAGGCCTACAGAACGATGCACTGTTAGTACGTGTTCCTGATCAAGGGGTTACTTGGAATTGTCATTGAATCTGCTTACACTTTCTCTCCGGAGCGTGCTTGTCCACCTTCCGCGCCAATTCCGGAACCTCAGCCCAGTTCGCATTGCACAGCGCCTGGTCTAATGAGGCCAGATATCGAGCGCCCTTCTCAGGGTTAGGCGCTTTCCCGTGGACACTCATTGCGCTGCTCTCGACTCCGTTGCTTTTGCTATACCAGGTCCATGGCGAGGTGATAGATCCAGAACTCCGTTCCTTGCTTTCAGGATGCAATCTCAAAGGAAGGTGTCGTACAGTCGTACAAGAAGCAAGATTCCCAAGTCAAGTTACGTAGCGACGCACCCCCGACAACGTGAAGCTTGTGAGCGAATGAGGACGGCACGCTCTTCGGCTCGGCCCGCTCGGTGTCTCTTCCCGCTAGATTTATCCATTATTAGATTTGGATTGAAGATTTGTATCAAGATCAAATCTTTCAAGCAAAGGGGGAAGAACAATCCGGCAGGAATGGCCCAGCAGACTGCAGCATCTGTTGGACAGCTGCGCGCTCTGATCTTCCGCCTGACCTCAACTCCACCAAAGCAGCTTCCTGGCGTAGCTGCTCAAATCGCTGGATCCATCTGGAGCTGCAGAGATCTTCTCTCCTCCCCATCGGACGCCAAACAGGCCGGCGATGCATCAACTACAGTGCACCGATTCAAGACGCAGCTCTCGACCTTACTCCAGGACCGGACCGTCGAAGGAAGATGGGCAGCTATCGTACTATTGAAGGCCACTATCGAAGCCGGAGGCTCGGAGGTGCTTGCAAAGTCCAATCCGTGGGTTCGCAACCTGCTCGGCATATTGAAGAAGCCGGATCCTCCAACAACACGCAACCTGGCTGTTATTACTCTGACGAGGATCTTTGTCCTCACATGGGACCATTCGAATCTCGTGCGTGAGATCACTACGCCGGCTTTGACTGCCTTCGTTCCAACTTGCTTGGCCAATCTGGAGAACAAGCGCTGCTCTACCAGCGAATTTCAGAATATCTTGGAAGCATTCGCCACTCTCTTGCCTAGACATCCGACCATATTTCGAACTAATGAATCAAAACTGCGCTCCATCTTGACCAGAGTTCTCTCCGCGACTACTTCCGATCCCAACACTTCCTTTCACTACACGGAGGCACAGAGAGATGCCGCACATCGCGTGTATGTCTTGCTGCATCACTGCACGCCCAAGCAAGGCGCGAGCGAGAAATGGGATGCGACACTTAGGTCGGTTGTGCACGCAACACATTCGACCTGCGACCGTATCTTCCGTGCTGTTCAGGAACACTGGCAGTCAGGTGCGGGCATTGAGTCCTCCGTTCCAGCGCATTTGAGGGCCAGTGGAAATGTCGAAAGTGAAAGTGCCGATGCTGCAGGGTTCGGTCCATGGAAAGGCATCCACGCTGGCGCCGAAAGGACAGTGTCGCTCTTGGGCCTTCTTCAATCTCATCTTGCAACAGCTACCACGAGCAATGTCTCTATCCGGGTGGGTCTCGTCTCAGATCTATTGTCGAGACTTTTTGCGATATCAGCGCCTTCTTCTGGGAAGCAGGAGAACGTGAAGCTGAACAATCAGATAACGAAGGATGAGCGCGAGGCTTTATTCGCGGATCTGCCAAAGATCCATGTAGCTGCCATCCAGCTCGCATCGACAATGCTCAAGCGTTTGCGCAGAGCTGCCTCATCTTGGACTCAGAACCTCTTCGATCAGGCTATCGCCCTGTTCATATCCGGAGGTACTCACGTCGACGTCCGCAAGAACCTCTATCAGCTTCTCGCCCTCATCATAGACCGAATTGGCCCATCTTTGTCTCGAGATGAGGTTGCTGAGCTTGACCAAGCCGTCAAGAGTTGCTGCGAAGAAATCCTTCCCAAAGTCGACATGGCTGCGCACACGACATCGAAAAGTAATGGAACAGCTAGCGGCGTCAAACAGAACCTTGGCCTCGTTGACTCCGGCATGAGCTCGACGCACCCGGCAGACTTTTCGGATGTTCAAGAAGTTGCTCGCGAGCTTCTGCGTACTTTCCTGGAGAGAGTGGACTCGGCATGTATTCCACCAAAGCTCCGCGCAAATATCGATCGGACTGCAGTGCTTTCCAATGAAAAAGCTCTGGTCCTCGCAAGCATTATGAATCCGCCGAAGAAATCCCAAGACGCCCGTGTGCGAGCGAGTCTTCTACCTATTCTAGCTAGACAATTCGGCCGAGATCCTGAGGCTGAGGCATTGTTGAGGCCCAGGATGCCGCCAATTTTCACAAGAACGAATGGTCGACGCGAGAACGAAGTAGACGAGCCTGAGAGTAGAGCGGATGGACAGGACGTGATGGATGTAGAAGAGGGAGCCGCTGCGGCTCCAGGAATGCTGGACATGCTGATCGGAGCTTCCGAGTCCAACCTAGACGAACAAGACGCAACGCCTGCGGATTCCATCGAGGCCGAGGAGGATCGCATCTCAAGCAGCAAGCGCAGAGCTGACGAGGATGCTGTCACCACACCTCCCGCCAAGCGAATACGAGCATCGCCTATCGCAGAGAGTCTGATGCCAGACAGCATGCAGACGTTGCCTGGCCCGGATCCAGCAACACATCATAGTGCTATTCCGGAGACAGTAGTCGGTGAAGCTCAGAGTCAGCCAGCTGCAGCAGCACAAGAAAGCGTCGTGATTACCGGTGAAGGAAGTGCTGAGGATATCAACGACGACGACGACGATGACAGCGACATGGAGCTACCGCCATTGACAATGGAGCCGGATACCGATCCTGAAGGCGAAGATGAGGAAGAGTAGAGTAGTGTCTACCATGTGATTTCCCTCCGAGGGCTTGAAAGGCAAGAGCCGACGAGCTTACCGAGGCGATGGACCCGTCCATGCGGTCGACGCCAGGGTCTGTCAGCCTCTTACAATTTTGTTCGAACCCCTGTTAGGGCTGAGGTGCGTCGCAAGGCCCGTGGATGTATGGCGGACGATCTCAAACGTACGACAGTCGACGAGGCCTTCAATCACAATGGCGAAGAACTGTCGGTGTTGACAAACATTTTATGTTTGCAGCCTTCACATGACTGTCGATCGGTCAATTCGCGAGCCGCCTATGTGCTATATCATCCCACGGCTGCCGAGGCACTATTTCTGAAGTGGAATTCTGCGTGCAGGCCTCCTACGGGAACGTCATTCGGTCGTGTCGCCCACCCTCCAATCAGACTCGACTCTTTGGTTAAAAGCCGTATTTGCCGTCGAGCAGGTGGTGTTGATAGTGTGTTTAAGATGCTTCTTTCACGGACGCTGCATTTCCGGCAACAAATTGATTTGCATTGATTGGTTGAATCGCGGCCGGTTCGAAGCTTCTCCACATAGAGATTGACGTAGATCCGTCTCGATCGGGACGGCGCCGCGGGCCTTCTGCATCCTTGAGCCAAGACGACTTCTCTGACTCTGCCCGACGCACACTTCCCTCCCTCCTCGTTTTCCACTCTCCATCTTTCCCTCACCTTGTCATTGACCTCCTACGCCTGCCTTACTCTACCGGACTGACGACGAATTCACCATGGAGGTCCTTCTCCGCCAATCGAGGGCCATGTGCCCATTCTTGAACAAGACTTCGCCCGCCACCCTGCGCACCATGTCCACGAGCACCAGCATGCAACACGCTGCTCCCGGTGGCGGAGCCATGAGCAATCTGCAGATGATTGCTCGCCGCTGCCCCGTCATGGGCAAGGCGCTGTCCGTCCAGAGCGCTCGCAGTGGCAACGCCGCTCTGGCTGGTGCTTTTGGCGGCTGCCGTGCCTACCATGCAAAGGTCCCACGCGCCAACCTGCATACTTCCAGGCCAAACGAAGCCCGAGCCGTCGATGTCCCTCCCCGCCAACGCGAGCATATCCCCTACTCTCCTCCCGCCGCCGCTGCTGCGACCCAGCATGCGCAACCCGTTGACCAGCACCTGACGACCCCGCCACCTCCTCCAAAGGCCGCTTGCTTCGATTATGAAGGTTTCTATCAGAATGAGCTGGAAAAGAAACACAGGGATAAGTCGTACCGCTACTTCAACAACATCAATCGTCTGGCGCAGGAGTTCCCGCGAGCGCATATGTCCGAGCGAAACGAGCGTGTAGATGTATGGTGTTCAAACGACTACCTCGGCATGGGACGCAATCCGCAGGTTTTGAAGAAGATGCACGAGACATTGGATACGTATGGTGCGGGTGCTGGTGGAACAAGAAACATTTCTGGCCACAACCAGCATGCGATGAGCTTGGAGGAGACCTGTGCGAAATTGCACGACAAAGAAGCGGCTTTGGTCTTCTCTTCATGCTACGTTGCCAATGATGCGACTCTGGCAACACTGGGAAGCAAGTTTCCGAACTGTGTCATTCTCAGTGACAGCATGAACCACGCTTCGATGATTCAGGGAATCCGCCATTCCGGGGCGAAGAAGATGGTGTTCAAACACAACGATACTGTGGATTTGGAGAACAAGCTGGCTTCGCTTCCCGCCGAGGTACCGAAGATCATCGCCTTTGAGAGTGTCTACAGCATGTGTGGAAGCATTGGGCCCATTGGAGAGATCTGCGATCTGGCCGAGAAGTATGGAGCCATTACCTTTTTGGACGAAGTACATGCCGTCGGTATGTACGGGCCAAATGGTGCTGGTGTTGCAGAGCATTTGGACTATGATACGTATGCTAGCGGCATGCACAGAAAGGGCACGGTCCAGGACCGGATCGATATCATTACTGGAACTCTCGGCAAGGCCTATGGCTGCGTTGGTGGCTATATCGCTGGTAGCGCAAAGATGGTTGATACGATCCGCTCTCTTGCTCCGGGATTTATCTTCACGACGTCTCTTCCTCCTGCGACCATGGCGGGCGCACAGAACGCGATTGAGTATCAAATGGCCTATCAAGGCGACCGCCGTCTCCAGCAGTTGCACACTCGTGCAGTGAAGCAGTCTCTGAACGAGCGTGACATTCCTGTGATTCCGAACCCATCGCACATCGTCCCGGTCCTGGTCGGAAACGCTGAGCTTGCCAAGAAGGCCTCGGACTTGCTCCTTGATAAGCACCAGATCTACGTCCAGGCAATCAACTACCCAACAGTGCCGGTTGGGCAGGAGCGCCTCCGCATCACGCCAACTCCAGGCCACGTCAAGGAATTCCGCGATCACCTTATCGAGTCGATGGAGAGCGTCTGGAACGAGCTTGGCCTGAAGCGCACATCCGACTGGGCTGCTGAGGGCGGTTTCATCGGTGTTGGTGAGAAGGATGCACCAGCTGTCGAGCCACTCTGGACTGATGCCCAGCTCGGTTTGGATCAGATCGCCCGTGAGATCGAGAACGAGGGCGCCCAGGGCGTGCTTGAGAAGGTTCTAGACAACGAAAGACGTCAGACCATCTCGGCCGTGGCTGCTGCAGCTTGATTGATATGCGCGAGAGAAGCAATCTTCGACTGATTTCTGAGAGATGATGTTCTGAACGAGTTCGGGTTGCACGTACTTTCAACCAAATACAATCCTTTATATTCTCTGCTCCGGGCGCGAATGCGCCTGTCGAGCCACCTGCACTGATGTATCATTTCTTTGACCTTCTCCACCGTGAGCATGGCAACGGTGAACAATGATATGGTATTGACGACTGTTACTCCCTGCCTAGGGAAGCCGCGATAAGCTTGGAGCTAGGCCGATCTCTTGCCCGACGACGGCGAGCTCCAACAGCAATGTCACCTCTCGTGCCCTGAAGGCAACCCGCTGAACTACGTAGATGTAAGTACTGCTCAATTCCTTGTAGATCCATTCACACTCACACTCCTCCGTTATCTTCACCACCATCCACAATGTCTTCCTCAGAAGAAGAAATCCTCCTTCTGGGACCAAGCATCGTCGACGGCTCCGGAACAAAACCAGCATACATTGCCAACGTGCTCATCAAAAATGGCCACATTGCCCAGATCAGCAATCAAGACATCCCAACATCTCCAAACACCCGGATCATCGACTGTCAGAAGGGAAAATTCTCCCTCTGTCCCGGCTTCATCGACATGCATGCCCATTCCGACCTGTCACTCCTCCACACCCCGGACCATCTCGCCAAGATCACGCAGGGCGTTACCACGGAAGTCATCGGGCAAGACGGAATCGGATATGCGCCTGTCGATGATGATGATGATGATGGTGGTGGTGGACTGGCAAGGATCCGAAAGCAGATCCGAGGGTGGAACGGCGATCTCCCAGATGCGGAGGCCTTCACATGGAGATCCGTGAAGCAATATCTGGACGTCATGGATTCGAACGGCGGTCGCGCGACGAACGTGGCCTTCCTCGTTCCGCAGGGGAATCTGCGGATCTTGGTCAAAGGGTGGGATTCCTCCCCTGCGACTTCGGAGGAACTGGCGCAGATGCAAGAGATCTTGCGCAGAGGCTTCGAAGAGGGCGCCGTGGGGATGAGTTCCGGCCTCACCTACGTTCCCGGCATGTTTGCCAGCGACCAGGAAATCGCTACTCTCTGCGAGACCGTGCGGGAATTCGGAGGGTACTACTGTCCGCACACGAGATCCTACGGGAAGGGGGCGTTGCAAGCTTACGGGGAAATGATTGCCCTGGCCGAGAAGGTGGGCGTGCGATTACATCTCACGCACGCGACGATGAATTATGAGGAAAACGCGGGGCGTGCGCAGGAATTGTTGGATCTGATCGATCGGGCGGCTGCTGCTGATGGAGTGGAGATTTCGTTGGATACGTACCCTTATCTCCCCGGTTCGACGACTCTGGCCTCGACGCTCCCGAGCTGGGTGGGCGGCGCTCCGGATCCTGCATCTCTCCTGCGCGATCCCGCCACCTTGGAGCAGATCCGCCGAGCCGCGATGGTCGAAGGCACGGATGGCTGCCATGGCTGTACACTGCACTGGTCCCTCCTAGAAATCGGCGGCGTGCAGAACGCCGCGTTGCAAGAGAGATACGTCGGCAAGACGATCCAGCAGATCGCAGACGAGGAGCGGAAAGACGCCTTCGACAAGTACGTGGAAATCCTGCTCGAGGATCATTTCAACAGTACGATCCTCTCCCATTCGGGACACGAAGGCAATGTGAGGAAGATCATGCGACATGCGCGGCATACGGGGGGCTCGGACGGGATTCTGACGAGTACGAAACCGCATCCCAGGGGTTGGGGCACGTTTCCGAGATACTTGGGGCATTACGCGAGGGACCTCCCAAGGGGCAGGGAGAGGGATCTCTATCATGCTAGCTCGAGCGAGGTCTACAACGCCGTCGAGCCCGAGGCCATCTTTTCGGGGGGCTTGGAAGAGGCGGTGGCGCATTTGACTTCGAGGCCCGCGGCCGTGATTCGAGTCCAGGATAGAGGGTTGGTGAAGGAAGGGTATAAGGCCGATCTGGTGCTTTTCGACAAGGAAGAGATCCGGGATGTCGCGACGTTTGCGAATCCACAGCAGGCTGCGAAGGGGATCCGGATGGTGATGGTTAATGGGACGATTGTTGTGGATGAAGGGGAGGCGTTGGGTGTGAGGGCCGGACAGACGATCCGGGGGAGGGAGGAGGATGGGGAAAGGGTTGTAAGGTGAGGGGAATGAGTTTGGTATTCCAGTAGTACAGGCAGCTAGTCTTTCCCCTTCTCGTGATTCAAATCCATTCTGGTCATCATCTCGCTGATTTCCGCGTCGTCATCTGGCGTCAGGCCGGCAAGGCCCTTGACGGTGGCAATGATGCATTGTATACAGCAGCGGCATTGGAGTGACCAGTAGCTGTAAGTGCAGCGGCGTCGGCAGTGCATGCAATGCTGGTGGTTTTTGTTGCTGGTGTTGTATCTGCGTCGGTTGGTCCTGTTGTTACTATCCATGGTAAAGGCTGCTTTGCGGTTATGTTTGCTTTGCGATTCTGGGGGAGCTTTCTTGTTGTTGCAGGCGTGAAGAGCGTTTGGTCTGCTTGATCTCCTGGACAGGAGCAAGCAGTCCGCTTTGTAGAGCTCGATGTCTTGGAAGTTGAAACTCCCCCAGACATCGGCCAGGTTGATGTGTTTGTGTCATCAGACAGCTTCATCCGGACTTGTCTCTCGTTGCTCAGGAATGTCTGACTTAGCGACAACTTGGCTTGACTACTTGTGGTGTGGCATTTTGCAAGAGAACACAAACAGTTAGGCTGATAGCCGCTTCCTGGTGCCATATTTGCAAGTAGCATGTCTAGTAGCGATATGCAATAAAGCGGTGTTCAGGAGAAACACTACTTCGACGCTCTTAGCAATGAATGCGGTAATCGAGGTTTTTCTGTCGTTTGTCGTCTCCGTTAACAGTGAGAGGGGAAATCCAAGTCTTCCATACTGCTCAGTAAACACGTGCATACAGGTTTATAGCCTGCTACGCCGCCTCAGCAGACTCTATCATACTTCAGAATCGATCCCAGTCATCACCAGCAAAGATGTCCTGGAGTTGCGAAGTTCTCGGGTGCGACATGCCCGCCTTCGTTCAACCAGTTAACATCGCAGGCCACCAAATCTGCCCTGAATGCGTGCGTCTCATGTTCCGGAGAGCGCTCGAAGGTGCAGACGGCTATCCACCACACTGGGCTTCCAGGCCCCTCTTCGTAGGAAACTATGCTCACGTTTTGGGCCCCGAATTACTGCGTAGATGCAGAGCCAGAGAAGCGATAGAGCGGATCCCGGTGGACCAGCAGATACACTGTCACTACAGGCCGCAAGGTACTGATGACTGTGGGACGTTTCTAGGTCCCAGAAGGACGCAGCCAGCTGTTTGTCGAAGATGCGAAAAATGCACTGCGTGGACTTGCATGTCTTGTTCGAAAGACTTTCCACCCGTCCGCGGCACGGGAGAAGAGACACAAATTCCGCATGACTGTGACGCGCACATCAACGCGCGGAAAGAAGCTCGCGCAGAAGGATTTGCGGGCCTTGAAAGAGGCATCGCGTACCAGGATTGCCCGAGGTGTCATCGCCGGACGTCCCTCGAGGATGGGTGTAGTAAGTCTTGAAGTGTTCCCGTCGATGCTTCGTTTCCGCTAATCTCTTCACTACAAGACCATATGACTTGCTCTCGATGCGGCATGTCATTCTGTTATCGCTGTGGTAGAGAAGCACGAGCATTCTCGGGGCATTGGTCGGATGAGTTGCATCCGAGCAGTGACGGACGCTGCCCCAGATGGAGTAGGATCGTGAAGCCGCCATCACCGCCCCGTAGACCTGCGGCACCACCAGCGCAAGCCTCGAGATCCCGCCAGGCAGGGCAAGCGCCGCGTACGGTGCAGACGCAGGCATCTAGGCCCGGGCAGACAACGACAGTAGCACAAGCCCCAAGACCACCTCAAGCAGTGCAGACGCCAAGACCAGTCCAGGCGCAGGCACCCAGGGCAACAGCCGCTCGAGCAGCACAACCACCAGCACAAGCCTCGAGAGTCCCTCAGTCGGCACGAGCGCAGAATCCAGGCCAAGCCCAGGCATCTGGGACAGCACAGGCCTCTGGGGCAGCAAGAGTACCAACACTGGCCTCAAGGCCTCTCCAGAGACCAGCTCAAACACAAGTTCCTGGGCCATCACAGGCACAGACGGCGAGAACGACGCCTACGCAGCCTCAGAGCGCACCACGTCCTGCGCAGGTTCATGGAGCAGCGCAGACGAGAGTCCCTCAACAAGCGCAGGCACAGCAGTCGGGAGCAACATCTTTGCAGCCTCAAAGGCAACCACAGCAGGCGCCAAACCCTGGAGTAGTACAGCAACAGGCGACTTCCGCGACGCAAGCATCAGAACCAACAATTGCGTTGCCCCAAAGACCGTCACAGCCGACACAAGGCTCTGCAGTAGCCGGCGCTGCACAGAGACCAGTCCAGCGGAGTGCTCTACCACGAGATCATGGAACCGGCTTGCTGGCTTTGACTGCGCTGGCACGGCGACAAGCTGAGAGCGCGCAGTTGCAAGAATCGCAACAGCCGCCAATGCCGATTCCCGTGCAGCCTCGGGCACCTGCTCACCGAGCCAACCCGGGAGATGGACCCAATGCCCAATCTCAAGCTGGATCAGTAGCCACGCAGATCCAAGGATCGAAACAAGCATCGACGCCAGGGGCCTCGCAACCGCAAAGACCAGCACAGACGCAGCAGTCCACAGCATCGCCGCAGCAAATTCAAAGACCACCACAGCCAGTGCAGAGTCAGAGACCAGCGCAGACTCCGGTAAGTAGAGCAACACCGCCACAGGCTTCCAATACGGCTGCACCGCAAGCTCAGAGGCCCGCACAAGCACCGGCAGCCATGCAACCACAAGGACCGACGCAGGCAGTACCAAGCATTGTTCCAGCACAGTCTGCCCAGGACCAGGCGTCAAGGCCTGTACAGTCTCGAAGCACAGAAGAGGCAGCATCAAGGGCTGGCTCCGCCCCAGCGATCTCAACTCAAGCAGCAACACCCGCACAGCCCCAGGGAATAGAACAGACGACACCAAACTCTCGACCACGGCAGCAAGCCCAGACTCGCTCAGCAAGACGTGCGCAACGTTGGCAAACAGAGCAGACAGTATCGGGACGTCCATCGGTACAAACAGCACAGCCTTCTCGCCCAGCAGAGCCACAGACGCAGACTTCAGGAGGAACCCAGACCAACGCCGGAAGGCAAAATACCAACCAAGCAGCAGAACGCGCGAGAGCCGCACAATCGATCAATGCCATGCAGATAGATCCTGTCGTTGCACAACTTCAGCACTCCCAACTCCGACAACAAACTGCTCAGATGCAGCAGATGTTCAATCGACATACGCAGCGCCAAGCCGCAAACCAGTCCCGCAACTCAACTCTCCAAGATGATGGATCTGGATTCGGCTTTGGCACGCCGTCCGTGAAGAGGTCCCATAATCCACCTTTAGGGCAACACACGCAAGCGTCTCCTAGCGCTACAGTGCCCGAGTCGTCTTCAGCTCCTCGAAAGCGTCGAAAGAAGCGTTCATTGAGTAATATGAGCATGCGTGAGCTAGAGAGGCGCTGGCGTAATGGGGAACTAGATCCAGAGAAAGAGGCTGAGGGGCAGAGACGAGCGATGCAGAGCTACCTCAATGGTGAAGGTGCGTACCGCACTGGAAAGGCTCCCTTGTCTCGTAGCACCGCTGACAATGTCGCACAGAAAACAAGAAGTGTATCTTGCAGTAGCCGGCCGATTTGCCGTCGATCGGAGAGCACAGATTGCTGGCAGTTGTCGGTTCGTTTGCTTCCCCGAGGCGTTTGGACTTGATCAGTCGGTGAATCTTCGACTTCGCCACAGCGTCTTTGGGACTGAAGGAGATATACTCCAATTTCAGGCGTGCACTTCGGAGTTGGCCGAGGAGTCGAGATGGCTCTTCTCCTTCACCGTTTGATGCCCACAACCACCAAATTCCTCGGACTCAGCCTATAATCGAAAACGGGCTCCACCCAAGCTTCTCGCATTTCTTCTTGTTCTTTCAACCACAGCCATCGATCCACCACGATGGAAGCCTCAATCACGCCAGCAGAGAAAGCCATTAGACTCCAGATGACACTGAGATCTTTCTTCCTGCCCGCATACTCTTGATCATACCTCTCGATCTCCTCATCGGTAATATCGCCCATCTGCTCTTTGAAGACATCTGCCGTGTTCAAGTCAATGACAAGTTTTGCCAGAGCGCCGCGGACGTATGATACGAAGTTCTCGTAGCAGCTTTTCTTGAGACTGCCGATGACAATGGGAGTACCGCCGCTTGTGTGGCCGGCAGGACTGCGTCCGACTGTACGCTCTGGATTAGGAGCCCCTATGATGCCGCGATCGAGGAAGATTCGTTGGAGGAGGGCACGGTAGTAATGTCTTGTGAAGAAGCTTTCGCTGTCCGACGAGCCCCAGTTGGAGGGCGCTTGGACGGCCATCATACGACAGGTGATGTTCAGTCTGACTCCTTGATCGCTCTCACTCCCACTTTGTGGGTTGTAGTAGTCGCAGAAGCGCTTTGACATTGGGAAGCCATGTGGATCGTTTGCTTCCCCCGTGTTCTCCAGCCGAGGATGGTCGAATGTCGTGGGTCGTAATTCTGGGAGCTTGTAGGTGGCTGGACCTAAACGCTCGGTGAGGAGATTGTAGCAGCAGCCGACCATGGCGACCGATTTCACTTCATCGTTGAGAATCAGCGATCGCAGACCGTGATGAACGAGATTGCCGCAAGAGTGAAGCGATATGACCATGAGGTTCTTCTCGGCAGAAGATGTGGGAATACGCCCTATCACTTCTTTCAGGTCGCCATTTTGAATGCGGTGATCCACATATTGTATCTTGCCAACCCCCATCGAGGGCAATTCCACTTCAGGGGCAGTCTTCGCAGCTTGGCCCTCATCAATTGAATCATCAGCTCCAGATTCCGGCGGTGTAGGCAGCGCAACAGGTGTCACGGACTTTGGTACCACACTTGTACCGGCTCCTTCACGGCCTTCCCTAAAAGCTTTCTTGTTTCTCATCAATCTATTCTTCACTGCTAACTTTGCCCTGACATCGTACTCTTTCGCGCGCTCGGCATTAGACTGCTTGCTCTCGATAGCAACAATGTTCTTGCTATAAGGCGCACTGGCCAGCGCCCGTCCAAGATAGTTCTGGCCTGATCCAAAGTCTACCAGGTGAGAAATCGCTTGGCCCTTAGAGTCGGCGAATGACGCGGTAAGCCTGTCGATGTAGGAGGCAAATAAGCCGACCTCGTGTACTTTCTTAACGTTCATTCCAACCGCGACTTGTCTCGCTAACTTTTGAGTAGGCTTTATCGCTCTGTTTCGGGAACATTGAGATCCACCGGGCTCTCGGCTGAGTAAATGCCTCCTCACGGTTCGAACGTACTCTAGCAAGCTCGCCGGAGGAAGAGGTCCATTTCGCCAGGAAACCTCTCCAGATTCAAAGCAGCTAAGATCTTCTCGCATCAGGAAATCCAGAATGACCATGATCTCGCGCTGTGCGAACCAATCTCGCCATTCCTGTGGCAGTACTTTCGAATAGAGACTCGGTTCGCTCGTGAAGAAGTCCAGGACGTGCACGCCTCCGCAAAAGGTGCGCAGAAGATGGTTGGATCCCACAAAGTCGAGAAGGGAGGTCACATATTCTTCGGCGCCTTCGAAGTCGTCTGTGTGAGGTAGAGGCCTTTCTGGGCCCAGCTTTTCGTCCATTTCGTTGGTTCAGCCGATGTTGCCTGCAAAGAACTTAGATTATCTTGAAGGGTCAACTCTGCGCATGACAAGCTTCGGCAGATGATTCGATTGAGCTGTCAGGAGTTTCATAGTACCTGTCGTCGAAGATGTGAAGAAGTCAAGAAGCGGAGGAAATTGAACGTTCATCATATGAATGGAAGCTTTCTCGCGGGCCGGATCCACGCTAGTGGAACGCGCCCCCTGCTCACGCTCGCGACCCCCGAGACACATCGAGAGAACTCTCGTCACTCACCTACAACAAAAAGATTCCGGCAGTCGCCGCGACAGATGTGAGATAGCAAGCAATAATAGGCCTGGCTATTCCATAACGGAAGCCCACCGAATATCGCCGACCATGGCCTCCGATCCCTTTCAAGAGGCCCAAGAAGACATCATCTCCCTCCTCCAACAAACACGACCACTGCTCCAATCCTATCTCCGTATCCGCTCCTCAGCCTCCAGTGCAAACTCTCCGGAACTGATCGAATCGCGACAAGAGCTCGAGAGTACCCTCACAGACCTGAGCGCAGACCTCCAAGATCTCGTCGAAAGCGTCCGAGCAGTCGAAGGCGACCCTTATCGCTATGGCTTGGACGTCGCAGAGGTCGGTCGCAGACGGAAACTGGTCGAAGACGTGGGACGAGAAGTGGAAGATATGCATCGACAATTGAATCAGACTGTGGAGGCAGCGGATGCGAGGAGGAACAGTGTTGGAAAGGGCAAAGGTGCTGCTTCGGGCTTGGCGAATCCGGATACATTCGAGGATATGGATGACGAAGGGGATGATGGGTATGGTGCGTGGGAAGAGCAGAGGCAGATGGAGATTATGCATGAGCAGGATGAGGCCCTGGACGGGGTGTTCCAGACTGTCGGCAATTTGAGGGCACAGGCTGATACCATGGGCCGAGAGCTCGAAGAGCAGGCGGAGCTGCTTGAAGATACGGAGAATATCACGGATCGAGTTGGTGGGAAGTTGCAGACGGGTATGAAGAAGATACGTTATGTCATTGAGAAGAATGAGGGTGAGTTCTTGATGCTACAGCCCGGAAAGCTGTGCTTGCAGTGCAATTCGGCACATCTGCTGACATACGACTTAGATCGGTATTCCGGCTGCTGCATTGCAGTCCTGATCTTCGTTCTCATCTTGCTACTCATTCTGGTCTTGGTCCTATGAGCGTTAAGTTGAGGCCTCAGGCACCAAGATCTCGCTTGGGTTCCAATTGCGGGGACTCGACCTCGACCTTCGACCTTCCGATACCGATTGCGCTTCACATTGCAAGACGAAGTATACTGATAATCAAACAACACCATGAATAGCGACAGTGAGCCAGTCCACGTGCGACAGTAGCTGTACTGGGCTAACCGAGGGCGTAGGATCCCATCCTCTGCTCCAGCAGACACCACTCAGCGTGAACCCCTTCATCGACCTGCCCAAGGCTCCGACACTGCCGCATAATTATGCTTCATTGCCGTCGACATTACCTCAGTCAATACTGAGCTCACCGCCTGCCCCGTCTAATCCTGACCTGCCTGGCTACGTGACCTCATCTTCGGGCTTCGCAGCGCATCCCCGCTCCATCGTGGCTCAGAACAAGTCGCTATCAGAACAGATCGAGAAGCAGCGGAAAGGCGCGGAGCAGCAGTGTAGAGAGTGGGAGCAGGGTATCAAAGACAGAGAACTGGCAGAGAAGCGGAGGAAGGCACCGGGGTGGCTCGACACAGAAGACAGAATATTGCAGCCTGAAAAATCCCAGGCAGAGATGGGAGAGGCTAGCGGTAGTAAGAACTTGATGGACGAGCCTGCGTCCAGGGCAGAGGCGGATAGCATCCCGCGACAGGGCAAAGACGTGGACGACCTGGGTGCTGCCATGGACCGGGCCTTTGGAAGAAGCGAGATGGGTTAAACCCCGAGTGAGAAAAGCGTTCATGATCGTAAGAGGGCGTCCGAGGATGTGGAATTCCATCCCCAAGCCGTCCTTAGGCATCTCTGGTAGTTCTGGTTCTTGTCGAACCCGGCGTTGCTTGGCAATCATGAGCGAGCTCCGTGACCGCGTGCCTGCAGAATTCGGACTTTTGAGCTGCCCAGCTTCGAGCAAGCTGCCACCGCCGGCAAACTGGACCAATCCATGGTCGAAATCACTTTGACCATGGATGACCACTCCGCATGTGGCTTGTAAGAGCGCCGTCAGGCAGCTTCTCCGCAAGACAGTGGCGTCGCTCAGGATGGCAGTGAAGCAGCAGGCACTTCCTCCGTCCTCGCTCCATACGAACCCGTCAGCAAAACTGTCGATCATCTCATCGCGCGTCTCTCCGAATCAAATGACCCGTCGGGCGCTGTCGTCTTGCACGTGGATCTGAGGAAGCCGCCACTCCTGATCGAGCGCCGCCTCTTGAGCAAAGCATAGCCATTCATCAAGCACAAGTTGCGCCAACGCAACGCCACTGGTCGAGCTTTCAGGCTCTGCGACAGCACGTCTATCATCAACACGTTTCTGTATTGGATTCATTACGACCGCGTTCCCAACGTCAACGACTTCGAGGATTACGACGCGATGGAACACCCAGAGGATGCCATTGAGGATCATCAGCTGCTGCTCATCCGCGTGTGGAACTATGGAGCAAGGGAGAAAATGCCGCGCTTGCAGAACAGGTCCTGAAAGCATTCTTTGTCGCAATCATCAGACTCAATCTCAACAACTATGTCTTGTCGCGCGCACTTCTGCTTTCCAGGAAACGCTCGCGTATGCGGATCGCGCTGCTGGAAGAGATGCTATTCTGGGACGAGCGCAAGCCTGAATATGAGAAGCTGTTGCGGGAAGCCGATGTGCGGTGTGCCCCCGGACATGAGCAGGATTTCGAGGAAGCGAAGCAGGCATACGGGACTCTTGAAAAGGCAAGGGTATTGCCGACTTCTACTTTGTGGAGGAGTGAGACCGCGAGGCATATGATCTCCCTGTTCTTCGAAACGAATTGTGTGCATGTGATTGCCAAGTCTGAGGCATAGTATAGCGACGACAGCTAGCAGTGTAGGCGTGACAATGCCCAGATCCTTCAAGGCGGCAATTTGTCTATTATCATCTTTCCGACATTTTCCAAGTCAGCTCACTCCGCAAGAAGATCTCTCAGTCAGGTAATATGACACCCGCGACCGCGCCATTACTACCGTGTTGATCGCAAGCTCTATGCATCTGGACCCTCTATGATGTTATCCCCACTGCTTGAACCCCACTAGCAGACTCCATGCCTCCAGTCAGATTACAAAGCCAACAAATATATAACCACATTACTGATAGAACTCAGAGCACGAACAGATCACCTCGTCATTCAGCAAACAAAGATGTCTACAGGAAAGAAAGTCTTCATCGTCGGCCCTGGCTTCATTGGCTGGAATGTCCTCGACCTGCTCGTGGCGGAGGGATATGAGGTTACTGGCTTTGTCAGAAGAAGAGAACATGGAGAGCAGATTCAGAATTCCGGAGCGAGTGGGGTGTATGGAGATCTGAATGACAAGGCGGCTATTGTTGAGCAGACGGAGAAGTGTGATGTTGTATTCCACACCGGTAAGCACCTCCCTCCCCGATCGTATCGTTTCTGCACAGATGCTGACCATGCGATACAGCAACGGCGGACCATCTCCCCTCCGTCCTCGCCGTCCTAGAAGGCGTCCGGGCACGAGCGGCAAAAGGCCTCCCGACTCTTTTCATCCACACCTCCGGCACCTCCCTCTTCGACGACTACGCCACAAACGGCAGCAACAAGAAATCCGGCCCAATCTACCACGACACCGATCGTGCTTCCATCGACGCTCTCCCATCAACCGCCCCTCACCGCGAAATCGACCTCGCCGTCGTCTCAGCCCAAAAGGAATTCGGAGACAAGGCCAAACTAGCCATCATGATTCCTCCCCTGATCTACGGCTTCAATCCCAAACACGGCCGATTGACAATCCAAATCCCCACCCTGACCAGATTCGCGTTGAAGCATGGGTACGCAGCGCACGTGGGCAGGGGAGAAGGCGTGGAATCGAATATCCACGTGATGGATCTGGCGAGGGCGTATATCCTCCTGCTACACCATATGGAAGATTCCCCTCCCGCGACGCTGCTGGAGAACCCTTACTACTTCTGCGAATGTACGGGTGATGATGAAGTCTCTTGGCGTGAGGTTGCGGAGACGATTGGGGAACATCTGCACAAGGCGGGACGGATTCGGGATCCGAAGCCGAGGGAGTTGGTCAGGGAGCTCTGGGGAGATGTCTTTGGGGACTTTACGGGTGCGGTGATTGGCTTGAATTCTCGCAGTAGGGCGGTGAGGTTGCGGGAGTTGGGATGGAAGCCGAGGGAGAAGGATTGGAAGAGGAGTTATGTGGAAGATGAGTTGCCGGAGATCCTCAAAGAGGATGTGGGTGGGTTTAGGGGATATACGGGGACCGTTGCTAGTTAGGACAGACTGCGTCTTATGATGACCCCGTAGGTTCTTCTATGCAGTCGGAAGCTCTCCAATTCAACGCTGAGGCGCTCCTCATATGCCAGTTGGGTTTTCCCAGGTCTGTCGCACTACCATGTGAATGTAAGCACATCAAGGAATCGCACCTCCGTAGAAGAAGCTTCGAATACTGCGTTATCGTAGCGCCATACCCTTCAAGCTCATAGATAGGTCGTGCAGCCAGCAGAGTTTTCCATGCATAAAGCATCGGCCAGACATATCGAGCCAGTACAAGAGCCCGTGCATTGCGCAAGACAGGAAGCGAAAGTCAAGCTAGCATCGCCGTCGAGATAACCTGCCAGGGATACCTCCGCACTGGGCGTAGTCGCTGTAAAGAACGCTGAATGATCCCCCGTCTATCAGGCTCACAATCAGTGGGCCACCGGACTCGAATTGGCTCGCTGTCTTCAAAACAAAGACTACTTTCCGACATGCTGCTCGTTGTACTCGTAGCGCTTTCCATGGACGGGCTGTTTTCGTTGAGCAACGTGGAGCTCACGGAAAGCGATTGATTTTGCGTTTCCGGATTTGAGCTCGATGTGGTTTTGGAAGCGCTTTGCATGCTACTGATTGTTCCATTGTAGATACCTGGCGTTTATAGTCTGAGGTGGAGCAGGTTTCGGTACCAATGTACTCTGATTCGCAGTTGACAATCCACCGGCTGCCATGGGGCACGATTGTGGCTGCACCGTCTTCTTGAGGGCATGCTGCAGACACAGCAATGGCACTGCTTTGTATTTGCAGCGATGATGCTGTCAGGGAGCCAATTTTTATGGTGCCAATTTCGTCTCCCCGGCTCAGTGGCGAGGAAGATTTTTGATTTGCGCTCGCTGAAATAGTCGAGACACTGCCCGTAGTCGAAGCACAATTTAAAGAAGCGTTGGAGGCGAACGTAGTTGCTCTCGATAGCAATGGAGACTCTTCGACTGGGGTATCGCAGTGTTGTCATGGAGCTGTGATTGTAACAATACCGGCTGAGATCAAAATTCAGCTGGCATTCGACGTCTCAAGGAGTAAGAACTGATGGCAGTACCAGCCGTATTGATTCGTGCATCTGCAAACAGCGAAAGACCGGGAAGGAAATGCAGGACGATGCTTGAGAGCATCTTGAATTTCATCGTCCATCCAGTACAGAGGCCAGAGACCGTGACTCCATTAAGTAAGGTATACGTTTAGCCGCTAGAGACGCGTACGGCGTGAGTTACGATGCGTGTCGTTGAGGCATTCGGGATGTAGTCGGAGAATGCAGTTCGGCTTACCGAGCATCAGTGGTATCGTGATCGCCCAACAGCATTCTCCAGAATCGTGTCCTGCCATTTCTGATATTCCGACGTCCAGAAGAAGTCTTGTACCTCGGTCAACCTCATTTCGGATTGCCAATCGTTAGGGACCCCAATGACTCCATGATTCGTAAGGCAGTGAGAATCACCCGGGCTTCGCTTCGCGGTGTAATGAGTGAATACCGTCAATTCCATGGTCTCGATCGGAATCTCGTCTTGACATTCAGCCTCATAGCAAAGAGGAACAGGATGAAATGAATAAGCATATTCGACAAAGAGACACCAGCGAGAGCGATGAAAATTAGTGAGGAGTGGTCACGCGAGCAACTCCAATAGATAAATGCCTCTGCTGCAGGTCTGACGAGGGATACGATGCCGGTCCTGTTCGTACAGGCCAGGAAACTTGGCAGGCCCGGGAAAGCATATTGGAGCTCCATACGAGTAGGTAGCCGCCGGCGATGTATCAATTATGAGCCTGTAAGACGCGTCATTCTCGTTCAGCTGCGGCGATCGATCAGGATGGCGTGACACGTGATTGCTTGGACGTCTGTCGTCCTACTATCGCCTGAGACGGGACGTGTGTCGCCAAGACAAAAAGTTGCGATGTAAGTGAATGGGAATGGGCATGAAATCCTGCAGAGAAAAGGGAAAGAACAAGGCCAAAACTCGGATCACGGTACGAGCCGCCAAGCTAGCTCGCTCTTCGACTTCGCGACACCAGCCCTTCTCTTCTCAACAACAGCAACAGCAACACTTCCGACCAGTACAACGTATCGCCCACCATGGCCCCGCAAGGACGTCAAACGAAGACAATGTCCAGCCGCCTGGCGGGCATGAAATTCATGCAGCGCGGCAACAGCAACAACAACAACAACACGCCCGAATCACCCGGCGACACACCAGCAGGCCCTCCAGCGAAGAAACTGCGCCTCTCGAACGGCTCGAGCATCCGATCGCCTGCTCCGCCCGCCGAGCAATCACCGGCGTCCGAGAGCCGCAGCGCACCGGACCTGAGCAAGAGTGAACAGTGGTATCTGAGCTTCCAGGCTCCGGCGCCTTCGACACCTGCCGCGCAAGCACCGCTACGGATCGTTTCTGCCGGGTATTCGGCGCTAGACGCAGCAGCGGACAGAGAGGTGACAAAGGAGGACGAGGACGAGCAGCAGCAGGAGGGAAGCGAAGAGGAAGTTCCATCGAAATGGACAGCGGGAAGGAAGAGTTTCGGCAGATTCAACCGGAAATTGGAAAAGCAGCAGAATCCGGACGTCAGTTCTTCTTCATCTTCATCATCAGACGAAAACGAATCGGACGAAGAAGAAAACGACAGATCCTCAGCCGGCGAGCTCTCCGACGACCCAACGGGCGTCAAGGCCTTAATGGCACAAGGCCAGAAGTCCGCCGCGGAACGCGCGCGCGCCGAGCGCAAAGCAAAGAGGAAAGCCGACGGGGCAGGTTCTGCTCGCATGGCGGGGGAGAGGAGGAAGAAGGACGTCAACCTCAACCGTGTCGCCGCCGCCGCCGCCGTCAACAACTCGCGAGCCGGCGGTCCCAAGCCGCGTGGATCACCGCTCTCCGCGCTGGCGGATATGGAATGCCATCGATGTCGTGAGAAGGGACACATGGCTCGCGATTGCACGCGGAAGGTGGTCCCGCAGCGCTCGAGGGCCCGACTCTCATATTGACGCGAGTGAGACGCTTGCGTTGCTGTACTAACAACACCTGTAGAAGTAGAGATCGAGATTGCACAACTACCTATACTGGGGTAGTAGTGCGTCTCCTCTCTCTCTCGGAGGCTCGTGAAACAGGGTCCACGACAACAAAAGGTGAGTCTCTCTCTCCGCGATTCTCATCACTCTTTTTTTTCTTTGAGTTTCTGGTCGATAGACGATGTAGTATGTCAAGCAGCAAAGTACTACGGATATTCTGCTGTGCTACCTACGGCCTTTGCGTTAAAAAATCACCAGGGTATCATTCCGTTTCCCGCCCATCCGCTTCTCCAGGCCCCTATGTACACAGACAGAGAACTGGACTTCCCGCATCAAACAAACACCGTAAATTTTTCGCTTCGAAATTGCCAATATCCCTCTTTCCCACACCTCAATGCCTGTGCTAAATGCATTCGTATCCTCAATCATGTCGTATCCTGGGCATATCCTTCTCTTCCTCGCCTAAACATTGTGGGCCGACTGACGGCGTCGAGAAGAAGCTGGCAATTGCCGAGATGTTTGAAAAAGGTTTGGTCATGGAAACCAAGCCTCAAGCAAGATATGTGCATTGATGCTCCCACCCGCTAAACTCCCGCTCATGTCCTAGAAGCCTTCCTCAATCCCTCCATAATATTGATCAGATTATCCACAAGCGGCGGATTCCTCGTCTCATTGTGATTCCTCCGCATCGTGGCCACGACAGCCCCAACCACTTCATCCGGATTGGAGACCATAGCCACGTTCTCCGACGGCGGTTTGACGGTCCACGTGCGAATAACGGCTCCTCCTTTCCCGTTGATAATCCAGCGCTTGACGCCATTATCGTCGCCGCCATCCAGGAAAGCGGCGGGATTATTGCTACTGTGTGGGCCAGGTTCCGTCGCGCGTGTGATGATTCCGTAGGACCAGAAGGCCAGGCTGGCTTGGTAGACTGCTATAGCAGCGAAATCGCAGATCAATCCAGGTCGAAGGTTTCTCGCTGCGCGGAGGACTTGGCCGGCGTGCCACATGGCTTGTCGTGCTGTCGATGTTCGCGTCCACTGGACGAGGGAAGGGTGGACTCTGCGCGATTCTTCCTCTCCCTCGACGCCGGCGAAGAGCTGTACATCGTCGAGCGACATGTGCAGGTGCATAAGCAGAAGCTCAACGATGAGCGTGACTTTCGTGTCTTCCGCCGAGCTGATGCGGAAGCACTGAAGTAGTTTTGTGAGTTCTTGGTGTCGTGTGTTCATGAGGAGATTGCCGCTACTCCATTGATTGTTGTAGTCCTTCATGGAAGAGTCGAGCTGCCGGTATTCCCAGATCATGCGCCAGGCGGCACCGAGGACGGCCATGGAGGCTTGTCGCTGATCGATAAAAATGTCTCGCACAGCGAGGATGTCTAGATCTTGGATACAGTCGACCAGAGATGGCTGTCTGTCATGTCGTGGTCCTGCGTTGCGCATGTATGTCGCCTTCCAAGATTCTGCGGATGGAGAGTGCCAGAGATTCTCCGACTCGGGCAATGGCAGGTAGAGTTCGGCGTAAGAGATCAGAGGACTGCTCAGAAGCGATACTGATGCCTCGAGATCATGGCGGAACAAATGCAAAGCAAAACGTTTCCGCGACTCCTGCTTGACCCACTGCCGCCACTTGTTCTCCAGCACCTCGCCGTTGTCTTCGGCGTACGGAACGAGGCGTTCATACGTACCGCGGCGGAAAAGACCTCCTCGGCGCGCCATGGTGACAAGGACCTGCTGAAAGCCTTCTGCAAGTTCCATCTTTCTCGAGTCGCCAGACCAGAGTCCAATCTTCAGCTGGAGTAACGATGCTTGCATGATTTGCAAGTCGCGCATCAATGTGTTGTCTTCTTCTACCTGGACTTGGATTGCAGTTCGAATGGCCTCCTGAATGGCATACCCCACCTTTCGGATGGAAGCATCAGGAGTCAGTACTGCTCCAGCAGCGACGATGGCGGCAAGCACCTCCGGCCGTGTCTGGCCTGCCAGTAACGTCGGCGCATGAATCCAATGCTTGGCATGCGATCCCGGAGATGTGAGCGAGAATTGGAAGAGGCTGTCAAGTAAGCCGATGGAAGGAAAGCAAGCTACAGCTCTGGGGATGCTGTTGGGCTTGCAAGTGCTCAAGATCATTGCAAGAATCTTGTCACGGGATGTTTGGGAGAGGGGCTCGCAAGTGACTCTGCGGTCAATGTCGAGACTGGTCGGCGTAGGTAGCGAGAGATTGGCTTGCTCAGCGGAGCCAGAGTCTTTGGAGAGGGGCCTGAAACGCCAGACAGACGCTTTGGGAAGGGCAGTCGTATCCAGGGGTGGAGCGGGAGCGGATGTAAAGCTGGGCATGATGTCGGAGCCGGATGAAGTGGGAAAGCCAATGCTCGGTGTCCTGAGGTCGAACGGATTTGCGTTGTTGTAAGTATCGAGGAAGCTCAAATCCAGATCATCGAGTTCCATGTTCGCGTCGACGCCAAAATCGAATAGCTCACGTGGAGTCCATGGACCCGCCTGTCCGGTCTGGTAGTCGATGACTTGGACGGCGCCATTTGGTCGTGTTGTGGTTGGCATCATCTTCTCCCGGAGGTAGTCGAACATGGGAGGTCCGGTGAAAGGCGGACCTGGGGTCTGTGGGGGCATCATGGTCGCCTGGACATCCATACCCATCTGTGGCGCTGGGTGCGGATGGGAATGGGGCGGAGAAGTCATTTGCATGGGCGGCAGCGGTCCTGGTTGGCCGAAAGAGTTATGTCGTTGAATGGGAGGTGTTTGGACAGCTTGCATGCGGGGATGCATCTGTTGCTGCATGTTCTGCATGTGGTGAATCTGCTCGGCATAGTTCTGCTTTGGTTGAGGAGAATACTGGCTGTCGGGTGGTGACGGGCGATGCATGTCGTTGGGCGCGAAATTGGCAGTGTAGTTGCACTGAATGCCCTTCTTGGTACAGCGTTTACAGGGCTTTTCCTCCTCGCACTTCAGGTGCAGGCCAGCGCAGGCTTCACATGCTTGGGAGACACGGCTGTGTTGGACAATGGTGGGCTTGGCCTGAGGGTCATCCTTACTGTGGCCGAGGGTATGGCGTTTGAGCAAGTCGGCTCGCGCAAATGCCTTGGTACAAATCCGACACTGATATGGCTTCTCTTGCGTGTGCATGCGGACATGCCGAGAACTGGGTGGGATGAGATGAGTTTACCGTGGGAGAGGGGATTTGTGAGGGCATGCACTCACAGATGATCTAGTCGGGCGTAGCTCTTGCTGCATTTCCCACAGCTGTAGAGTCGCGTGTTGGAGCTAGGCTGTCCGTTTGCGCTGGCGGACCCGTTGGCGCCGTTCTGCTGGGCAGCAGCATTACTGTTGGTATTGTTCGCGTTGGCATCGCCCACCGACGATGGCGTCTTCTCCCCGTCCACGTGCGGTGTGGCGATGGTGGCAGACTCGGCGGAGAGGGTGTTGGGCGCATCCTCCATGGCGGCGTCTGCCAGAGCCGGTGCGGGTGCGGGTGCGGGTGCGGGTGCGGGTGCCGCTGCGGCTGCCATGCTGGCAGGGAGCGACCACAGACGTGTGCAGCGCCCGCAAGTGGCCGTGGCGTGGAGACGGAGTGGTGTGCGGTGCGGTGCGGTGCGGGTGGAGAGGAAGCAGACAGAAGGTGCCCACAATCCGATGCGCTGGGATGGAGGGAAGTTTGGGGAGATTCGCGCGCCAAACCTAAGGTACAAGCTGTGCAAGCACAAGCACAGCAAGCACAGGGCACTGCACACACTGCAGCCTGGAGGCGGGGGTCGAGCGAGACTCGGGAGTGGAGACGGGAGGGGTCAGTGGTAGTAACTTGGAAGTGTCCATCGCACCTGCCTGCAGTGTCTACATAGAGTGTCTAGATTGTCGGCCGGACAGCGTTGCGCGGAACTCTGATTGGCCCCCACGCTGATGAGGTTCGGACCCCTTCTCCCCTGCACCTTCCCGTCGCTTCTTCTCCGCCCCGCCCCGCCACTTCGTCTTCGTGTCATCCATGGCAGCTGACTACACCTGAAGACTGTGAGAGAGCTCGGCGCCGTCTTCACCTTACTTTCCCCGCCATGTCTCACTCTCTTGAGGTCTCGTGCGCTCACGCCGAGCTCACGAGTCGCCTCACGTTCACTCTGGCACGCTTGTCCACGTGTGCCCGCGTGCAAACGTTCGGGAAACAATTCTAGGCGACGATGTGGAGCCCATGACTGCAGATCTCCGGGGATTGCCGAACCACACAACTTTCCTTCGACCTTACCAACTGTGAAGCAGAGCAGGGATCGCAATCCCTCTGAGCTCGCTAGAAGACGCAGCAGGTTAGCGGACAACAGCTCATGCAGCGCTGCCTTCGCGCTGCATTCCACACGCCACACCAAGGAAGAAGAGACCACGTCGGGCAGGCGTGAGAGCGCACAAAAGCTCTCCAGATCACTGCGCCTCTTCGGCGCGAGCTTAAGAACGACTAGAAGGCGAGCTGATGCTCCGTTGCTCGCACTGAGACGCGTAGTAGCAGCCAATAGAGGAATTTGTCACGGCACAGCAGGCTAAGCTTCTATTCCGCATGGTGCAGGACAGTGTGCAGCATGCAGATGAAAGCCAATGCTCTGGACTGCCCGCGACCAATAACCCGATGTTGGCTGTTCAGACCGCAGGTTGCCCTCCTTCGACAAATGTAGATTGAATAGCGCCGGATCAACGCTGACACATCGTTCAATTGACATGCGCTCGTGAAGTCGTTCGCCCTACCGCTACGGCAGCGTTGCGGACCATCGCGTACTACTCACGAGCTCGCAAGAATCACCCTGACATCGTGCGAGGGCGAGTCGGAGTAGATCGGCGATCGGCCATCTATGCTTCTGTCAGTCCACCAAGGGAAGGAGCAGTTCTGCTCTCCATCCGACAGGGATCCAAAGCAAGGCTGACGACTCCGCTCTAATCATCTCTATATTGGAGAGTTGGAAGCTGAATGTTGCCAGTCGCATGGCTTGAAAACGCGTTGAACTATCAGGACAGTGCATACTGCGGCTCGTGAACCTGTCCTATCCGGCTTTGTGATGTAGAGGCTGGATCCTGTACGATCTGGGAGGCGAAGCAGCATCTTGCTAGTAAAGAAAGTAGCAGCTGCTCCTTAGCGCGTAGAGAGCCATTGTCAGGCAACAGGTAGAATCGAAATCGCTTATATATGTTGGAGCAATGGCCGTAGCGGATATGTCCTTCTGGATCCCGAGCGCGCATTCTTCTTCTTCAATGACTTCCGTGTTCACCGCTGTCTTCTCCAGAACAATGAAATGAAAGCTGGAGGTCAACGACGCAATGGTGCACAACGGGCCTGGGACTGGCATGAAGCAGAGCCGTCTTCAGCATCCGTGTCCTGAGCTTCCTACGCGATGCCGATGCGTGATGTGGTTGCGGTGAAGAGATAACCCGTCGAATTATTAGTGAGAGATGGGATGCCATGTCAGGGAGCGCAGGGAAGAAGCGTGTGCAATGCAGGAACGTGTTCCCCCCCGGCTACGCCCGTTTTTCCGACGCTAGCGCGAACACTTCCAGACTTCGAACTCCGTGCCCTGGTCCACTCAAGTTTCAACTACACTACGCCATGCCTGCCATGCCCACATCCTAGTCAGGGTGATATTATTATTGCGCGTCGCGTGCTCTACTTTCTCGTACATCTTTTGCAAGCGTTTGGGGCTTGGACGCTTGAAGTCGGAATGATTAATGTCTTCATGAGATTGGGAGTTGTACTCTATTGAGAGGCGTTTTGGGACACATGGCCAGCAACAAGCACCTTCCCGAAGAGAATGGCGACTCGCCGGCGAGCCCAACGATGTCTATCGGATCCTCAGGCAGGACCAACTTCCAGAGCCACGGCAGAACAATGTCTGCCATGGCCGCTGAATCCTCACATCCGAGCAGATCGAACCGATTCTCTGTTCAGTTCCCCATACAATCGGCCACCAGACAAAGTCCGGCTCGAACATCCTTTTCGTCCGTCCGAGAACCACCTTCCGCCCCTCCGGATACTCCAGAGCTAGTGAATGGAGCATCAGGAGGCAACTACCTGCATCTAATCGCCGGTCAAGAGAGAAGAGTATTGGAGTTGAAAGAGGAGTTGCAGCGAGCCGAGGCAGACCTCACCCATTTGAAGCGAGAATGGGCTCGCTACGAAGTCAACAAGAAGAGAACAGATGCCGATAAGCTCACGCGACTTCAGCCGTTGAAGACTTCGCTGCCAGATGCGGACCCCGCGGGCGACGAGGATGGTTCAAGCGCTTGGATGCAACAGGAAATGGAGAGGCGGAAGGCTTTGATGTCGTCCAGCAGAACAAGCAATAGGACCGTCTTGCCTGGTCAGCGTCATACCAGAACTCTGTCACTGCTCTCGCCGGCAAAGGATGGCCCCAATCCCAACGTGATTCCACCACGGCCACCTCCGCGAAAAGATAGTCTGAAGAACCGAACAAGACAAAGTGAAGATGGGGGCATGCCACAAGAGAGGCCTTCCCTAGTACAGCGCTCATCTACCATATCAGATATGCATGGCCAACGGGGTCCGGACGGATTAACTCCAGAGGAGCGAAGCATCGACCATGACGCGCTGCTTCGAGCTGGGAAGAAGGTTGCGACGGACTTCAAGGACGGACTTTGGACTTTCTGGGAAGATCTACGGCAAGCGACAGTTGGAGAAGAAGCAATGGTAGTACATCCACCCAGCAAGAAAAGTTCCATGCAGAATATCAGGAAGCAAAGCAGTCGCAATACTCTGAGAGAGTCGTCGAAGAGCTCAAACAGTAATGCCACCGAGCCTTCGTCACTGGCCAGAAAGCAGTCTGCCGCTGGTCTCCCAGATCTAGCCGACCCATTATTCTGGACCGAACATGGAATCCCAACAGAAACGACGAGCCAGGCTCCAGCGAAGAAAGCGTCGATCTCGAAGCAGGCCAAGAGGCTCTCTGCTGTATCAAACGACGGATGGGACACATGGGATGATAGTCCGGCGCAATCTCGTTCCTCGTCCAGTGTCACCTCCGAAGCGTTGACTGTTCCAACTACTGTATCAGGCAGTCCACGGCCTAGCCTGAGCAAGAAACGGGACTCGCGAGATCTTTCGAAAAAAGAAGCTATTCCTTGGCCAACCTTGAAGAGATCAGGTTTCGGATCCCTGAAACGCACTGCCAGTAATCTACTGACTGAATGGGAGAGGAGCCTAACACCAAGTCCTGGAACAGAATTCACTAGCCAGCATGACTATGTGGGTGATATGGGTGCAAGTGCAGAAGCGGCGGCTTATGAGATCGCGAAGGGCAAGAACGATTGATTTGATTAGCTCGCGAATTAGACTCTTGGATGCCGCGTCCTCAGACTGTATATACTTAAATCGAGAAAAACTTCTGGGACAAATGTTACCTAAATCTCGCCTCACCTCACGCTCAAGCGCGGCGGAATGTCTTGGCTTCCCCGAGAATCCCGGATCTAGCCGACTCGGAGTTGAGTCGAGCTTCTCTGGGCACTACATCGCGATCGTCTCTCCTGCAACATCAACTGAGGTCCGAGTTCAACAACAGTCTGTACCGTCCCGCCAACCGCAGTTGTCGCGTATCATGTCGTTCCCAGGAATGCCTCAGCCTGGAGCTGGGGTTGGGGCCGCGGGCATGGATCCGCAAAAGGTGCAAGAGCAGGCAATGATCAAAGGCGTGCGTCTCACACATGGCCTGTCATCCGAAGCGATCAAGCCTTCTATTCTACAGAGGACTGATCTACTGAATCTAGATGCAAGCCGTAATGGAATCCTGCCCCGCGAAACTCGCCATCTCCGGCACCATGGGCTTCGCCCTCGGCGGTGTCTTCGGCCTCTTCATGTCCTCCATGCGCTACGACACGCCCCTCTCCGCCGGCATGCCAGGCGGCGTCGGCACCCAGATCACCGATCTGCCCTGGCGCCAACAGCTCAAGACGGGTTTCAAAGACATGGGCAAAGCCTCATGGTCGTCGGCGAAGAATTTCGGATACATAGGCGCCCTGTTCGCGGGGTCGGAATGTGCGATTGAAGGGTTCCGGGCGAAGAATGATCTGGCGAATGGAGTCGCGGCGGGATGCTTTACGGGTGCGTTTTTGGCGCGGAATTCGGGGCCGCAGGCTATGGCGGTGGGGTGTGCTGGGTTTGCGGCTTTTTCGGCTGCTATTGATGCGTATATGAGGATGCCGAGTGATGATCGGGCGGCGGATTCGATTGTTTGAGGGGGTATACAGTGCGAGGTTTGAAAGAGCTGCAAGGGCGACGATAGGACAACGCAGTCGATCTGCGCGCCGCGGGACAGAACTGGGGTTGGAAACCACGAAGACGCTGTTCGATGGACACCGGTGTCCACACAGGCTTCGGGTTTGCCGAGCAGCACGGACTGGAATGTCTGGAGAGGTGGCCGATGGAAGACGGGGAACGAAGTCAACGGACACATCTCAACTCAACCATGGACGAGCTCGCACGATCACCGGGAAGCATAGAGCAAAGGGCCAGCAACAACTCTGTCCACGAGGTGAAGCCGTGAATATCTAAGGATCCTGCCCAGAACATTAGTACAACAGCGTTGCGACGAACGTGAGGAGATATTCGATTAATAACGCGCATGGCTGTAGCATCGGTTAAACATCAGGCGCAGACGGGCCAATTTGACGCTAAGTCGCTCGCGGCGCCTGGAACACTCACTTGCAACACATTGATTGCGTTTCATTCAGTCTCTGACCAGTCAAGCAGTGGTACTCAGCTTCTCCAACGACACGAGAACATAGCAAGCCACATCCAAATAGCCGCAGAGCTTCAATGAACTTCTACATTTAGCCGGACGAGCTATGAGTGCCATCTACGCCATCCACCAGCTTCAGATGTCGAATAGCATAGGCACGTGCGGGGATCATATGCGATGCACACTGCACTGTAGACCGTTCCTCCAATAGCAGCTCGTGGCAGTGCGGCGGCTTGCCTTTGACGTTTCGACACCCTGGACCGAGGCCCTATACTTGAGTCTATACATCGCTTTGCATCTGGGATTGCGTGTGCTACGACGACCATTCACGATTCGTGGCTATCACTCTAGCCGTCGCTAAAATGGTCGAGATCGGCTTGTTTGAACTACAATGTTTAAAGACCTGTACGCGTTACTATTTTGGCTAATTCGTTCACATAAGTGGACTTGAGCGCGGCCACATCTAGTAAACCCCGCGAAGAACCACTACGAAGCATTGGCCTTGATATCAAAATGTTATCCAAACACACCTTCCAACTGTGCATCGCTGCTGTGCCAGTGCTGGCGGTTTCGACGTCTGCATCATCGTTAGCGACAAATACGAATCCAACAACAACGCTTTTTGCCACGGCTACGGGTCGAGCTTCTGGTCTCAATGCCGCAGCGAAGAAGTCTGGAAAGCTATGGTTCGGTACTGCGGCTGATATCCCTGGCACAAACGAGATCAATGATCCGTATTATATGAAGGAATTCAACAACAGCCGGGTCTTTGGTGAAGGTGAGTGTACCTGCAGACCTAGTAATGATGGAACAAAGGCCTAACATGGGCGTATTAGCGACGCCTGCCAACGCCATGAAGTTCGACGCTACGGAGCCGCAACAGAATATGTTTGATTTCACGGGAGCTGAGAGGTTTTTGGAAGTCTCTGAGGCGAGTCATAAGTTGGTTCGATGGTGAGTGAAGCCGCACGGACATGTTTCAGCAAGGACTGATGGGTTGGATAGCCATAACCTCATCTGGGGCTCACAAATACCGTCTTGGGTCACAAACCCTTCGACACCGTGGACTAATGCAACGCTGAGCGCCGTGCTCAAGAACCATGTACAGACTCTGGTCAAGCACTTCGGTGACCGCTGCTACAGCTGGGACGTCGTCAACGAAGCCTTCTCCGACAGCCCAGCCGGCTCATACCTTGACAACTTCTGGTATAACAACATCGGGCCCGAGTACGTTCCCATGGCATTCAAAGCTGCTGCAGATGCAGTCAAGGAGAACAACCTCAAAGTTAAACTCTACTACAACGACTACAACATCGAATACGCCGGCAACAAATCCACCGCGGCCCAAAACCTCGTCCAAGAACTCCAAAGCCGCGGGATCCAAATCGACGGCGTCGGTCTGGAATCTCATTTCATCGCCGGCGAGACTCCCTCCCAAGAGGCCCAGGAATCCAACATGAACGCTTTCACCGCCCTCGGTGTCGATGTCGCCGTCACGGAACTGGACGTGAGGCTTACGCTTCCCCCTACCGCCGCTTCCGAGGCCCAGCAAGTCCAAGACTACTATAGCACTGTCGCGGCTTGCCGGAATGTGCAAAAGTGTATCGGTGTTACCGTCTGGGATTTTGTGGATACGTATAGTTGGGTGCCGAGTACGTTCGCCGGTCAAGGGTATGCGGATTTGTTTTTCCAGCCGCAGGGGCAGGATACGACGTTGGTGAAGAAGGCGGCTTATGATGGATGTCTGGAGGCGCTTACTGGGAAGGTGGAAGGGGTTTGAGATGAAGAGGCAGGCAGGTCAGGCTGGGTACTTACCTTATCCGCGCGGAAGGGAATGGAAAATCTCAGGCGTCTCTTTCCGTTCGCGCAGTTTGATGCATGGTAAGAACACGCTGGGAAACGACTGCTACAATGGACTTGACACGTAGGCGTGGTTGACACTCAAGGTCTTTCCTTTGACTTGAGACCAAGCCCTTGCAAACATACACTTCGCGAAACCATACACATCTCCGACAGCCCTTTCATCACCTCCCCATTGATTCCGAAGATAGCCTTTCCTTCTGCCATCATCATTAGCATGGCTCCAACGCCCCCCAACCATCCAGCCCACAACGCCGCTCTCGAAAAAATCGCAGCGCGCGTGCGACACTTTCACGCTCGCAAAACCCCCTTTCGCGTCTACCACGGCACCGCCAATTCGACGCGCAAATCCCCCTATCGCCACGACAACACCGTCGACATCAGCGGCCTCAACCATATCCTCGACATCCACAGCAGCAGCAGCAGCAAAAGAGAAAGCGCATCTCATGGCGAACCCCTCGTCTTCGTCGAACCAAACGTCCCAATGGATCAACTGGTAGACGAAACCCTCAAACACGGCCTCCTCCCGCCCGTCGTGATGGATTTCCCAGGCATCACGTGTGGTGGTGGGTTTGCGGGGACTTCGGGGGAGAGCAGTTCCTTTCGCCACGGGCTTTTCGATCGGACCGTGAAGTTTGTGGAGATGGTGTTGGGGAATGGAGATGTCGTGGTGGCTTCGGAGGACTCTTGTCCGGATCTGTTCCGGGGCGCGGCGTCTTCGTTTGGGACGCTGGGGGTTGTTACGATGCTGGGGATCGCATTGGTTCCGGCGAAGAGGTTTGTCTCGTTGACGTATGTCCGGATTAGCGGGATGGAGGAGGGATTGGAATTGGTGAGGAGGGAGCAGGAAGATGAGAAGCTGGATTATATCGATGGAATCTTCTTTGCGAAAGACCGTGGGGTTCTGTGTCTTGGAAAGTTGACGGATACCATGGCTGCTGGTACAGAAGAAGTGAAGCAATTCCTGCGCCCACAAGATGACTGGTTCTACATGAACGCCGAGAAGCTCGTCGCCCGACGGAGCCGCTGGACCGAAACGATACCCATCAAAGACTACCTCTTCCGCTACGACCGAGGCGCTTTCTGGATGGGGAAATACACCTACCAATACTTCGCCGTGCCTTTCAATTGGTTCACGCGCTGGGCTCTCAGCAAGTGGACGCACACCCGGGTGATGTACCACGCTCTCCACCAGAGCGGGCTCGCGGACAAATACATTGTCCAAGACGTGGCAGTCCCGTACCAGCATGCCGCTCGGTTCTTGGAGTATCTGGACGACGAGTTCCGGAATTATCCGATATGGATCTGTCCGCTCAAACTCGGCGGGAGGGAAGACGGCACGACTTACGGTGGTCTCCTCGGTGGTGGTGGTGGTGCTCCGACCGCGAAGGACGACGCCGAGAACATGGTGCTCAATTTTGGCGTCTGGGGCCCGGGACCCGGCAAGCAGTCCGATTTCATCGCGTGGAATCAAGCCTTTGAAGATCAGGTCCAAGCTCTCCGAGGGCGCAAATGGCTGTATGCTCACACGTACTACACCGAAGAGAAATTCGGGCAGATCTACGATAAAGAGAAGTACGATGCACTGCGGAGGAAGTATCATGCGGAGTATCTGCCGAATCTGTACCTGAAGGTCAGGGTGGATGTGAAGAAGCCGGAGCAGGAGGCACAGGGCTGGTTGCTTTGGGTTTTGGCGTTGATCTGGAGCGTCTGGCCGATTGCCGGGCTGTATGGCTGGGTCTCGTGTCTTGTTTCGAGGGAGTATCTGATGCCGAAGAGGATGTCATGGATCGTGAGGGAGGGGGGCAAGGCACGTGTGAAGAAGGAGGTGGCGTTGAAGGGTTCCTGATGAGGTTCTGAGATGAAGTCCTAAGGATACCTCGGTTGTTTGGGAGATAGCTGCGCGTGTCGATGATAATCTAATCTTCCATTCTTCTCTCCGGCTGTGTCCTGGCGGTGGGGCGTCGGTCCGTGATGCTTCCGGATGAGGCAGGATGTAAACATGTGAAAGGAGGAATCCCATGAGCGAGCTATTCTTGAGCTGACCGTGGTAATAAAGTATTCCCACCTTGCACAGCGAAAGTACCATTTGTATACAAGCTGCATAAGGTTGCACAAGCGACAAGGCCTCTGAAGTCGGAATTGAAAAGTTATTGGTCCGCTCTGTCTGGGTAGGAGTAAGATTACTTGTGCCAAGAGCTTCGGTAGCGTCCCGTCGTTATCGCTTTTCGCCCCTGGAAAACGCCTGCCCTCTTTACTTTGCTACTTTCCTCTCCGCTCAACCATTCGCTTCCTCTTCACCTACCGAAACAGACCTTCACCTTGTCGCGACACTCCATGACTGCTTTTTCCTGTCACTCCTTTGGAAGATTGACGTAGCCTGGCAATTGGCCCTCAGCGGCTGCACCATTGCGACACTCAGCAGCGCGCGCGACATCCGCCTCCTCCCGCGCGTCAAACAATCCCTCGCCCTTCCTGTTATACCCCCCACTTCTCTTCCGACACGGCATCGACAACACACACACACAATGGCGACTGCAGACTGGATTGAATTCGGCGCGCCGACGCTCGACCGACCTTTCGGCCTCGCCCTCTGGCCCATCTTCGCCAAAGCCTTCGAGACCCTCCGCGGATATGCGCCAGAAGACTTCCGCTTCGTGCCCGGCAAGACGCCCATGGCGACAATGGCCGAGACGGCCATCTTCCTCATATCATACTACCTCGTCATCTTTGGGGGACGCGAGCTCATGAAGGACCGCCAGCCATTGAAGCTGAACGGTCTCTTCAAGATTCACAACTTCTACCTGACCGCCATCAGCGGTATACTCTTGGTGTTGTTCTTGGAGCAGTTGATCCCCACCATCTACAGGAATGGCATTTTCTATGCGGTCTGCCACTACAATGGAGGATGGACTCAGCAACTTGTGGTTCTCTACTACGTGAGTAGACCAGACGGTGCCGAGCCAGTGCCGGGCAAAAAGATTTGTGTACTGACTTGACGCCAGCTGAACTACCTGACCAAGTACCTCGAGCTCCTAGACACGGTATTCCTCTTCCTGAAGAAGAAGCCGCTTACCTTCCTCCACACTTACCACCACGGCGCAACCGCGCTCCTCTGCTTCACCCAGCTCCTCGGCCACACAGCGGTCTCGTGGGTTCCAATCACGCTCAACCTGACCGTGCATGTTGTCATGTACTGGTACTACTTCCAGTCCGCCCGCGGCATTAAGATCTGGTGGAAGAAGTACATCACCATGCTCCAAATCATCCAGTTCGTCATCGACCTCGGCTTCGTCTACTTTGCATCGTACACCTACTTCACCTCCCGATACTTCCCCTGGCTGCCGACCTACGGCATCTGCGCCGGAGAGGAATTCGCCGCATTCGCCGGTATGGGTATTCTCAGCTCGTACCTCGTCCTGTTCATCGGATTCTACATCTCGACGTACAAGAAGCCAGTCAAGAGGGGTAGGGGCCGCGCGACTTCGGCACTTGTGGAGATGAAGGATGAGCTGGTGCCGGATGTCAAGGAGGTGCGGAGGAGACTGAGCGGCGGTCAGGCCACCTTGAACGGATACAGTACGGGCAACGAGAAGGCCGCCGCTCCCAATGGAAGGGTCGCCAGGTCGCGGAAGGCTTAGAGAACCCGTGACTTGCGTACGTTTGAGCGAGCGACTTCTGCGGGGCATTTGAAGGGGAAGGCGCTGGATACGCTCGAGTCGGAGGTGGAAAGGAGGCTGGACTTGTTGCAGCAGGCGGAAGCGAATGAAGAGCGGCGACTGAAGGCGGCTGTAGAGCATAGCCCTGGGGCGTGGACAGAAGATTAGAAGACGAGGTGAGGGGAGGGGAGGGGAGGGGAAGGAAGAGAGGAAGCTATATTTTTCTTGTATTTACCTAGGGACGACAGCAGAGCGAAGCGAGGGACTGTCAGAAAAAGGCGTCTGGGATGCATCACAACCCAACAACAGTGCATGGGAAGAGCATGTCCGCGGGGTGTTTGTATGATAACTGATGCATTTTAGCGTGGGTGGCGGGCTGCGCTTGAGGTGAGATGGAAGGGAGGAGGGAAAAGGGAATTCGGATGGTAGATACGATGTAATGGGAAAGCATTGTTGAAATTCGGGCGGCTTTCCTTGCCGTTTGGCCTCATACCACGATACTGCTCGAGATTACTGCGAAAGATTGGGACCGGTAAGCTGTGTGGAGATCCACCACGCACGAAATTCCATGCAGGACAGCTAATCTATTAGATGGACACGTCTCGTGGTTGCACTACTCTTGCGACTTCACTTGCTGACTAGTACTGTCCGCTTGACAACTCTATATACGCGAGCATGCGCCGTCGGAACAACACCGGCGGGAATTGGAGCATCTCCCCACGAGCAAACCCCCTTCGGCCTCACCCCGCTCGAGATCGCGCATTGAGGTACGATCGAAGTGCAACGAGAGCGCATTGCCTGCTGTGTCGCCTGATGAGGACAGCCACACACCGAGGGAGAGCGGAGGGCGGAGGGCGAGCGTCAAACCTCGCGCCGGACAGGAAGCCGACGACACTTGTTGTTGGGGGTCGGGGTGCGGCGTGAAGAGCGAAGTGAAGTCGCGCGCAGGCGCGAATCCTTCCATGCATTGCCTTCCTCCTTCCAGACGTGTCATCAGTCAATCACATCGGCCGCGTCGTGTTGCACAGGCCCTGTTTAGCGTCGCTCAGGCCGCGAAAGTCGCAAAAGTTGGTCGGGTGATGGCGAGATGGTGGTGCAATCATTTTTCGAAAAAGCCCCGGTCGGGGTCTTCTGGTCCACCGCGCAAGGCACGTTTGCGGCGCAGTGAGCCCGTTGTTAGGGGAGTCTCTGGGGGTATAAGCTGTCTTCTATGTCCCCCGTCTGAAGCGCGACTTTGGAGTGGTGATGGTTGAAATGGATGGATGGATTGGTGAGCATTGCTTGACTGACCTCCCCTCTCGGGCATGACTGACCTTTCCTTTCCTTCCCTACCAAGTCTCCCTTCTGCTTCGATCCATGGATGCATTGGCTGGCGACCAACGTCTGTCGGATTCCAAGTCCGTCCATTGCAATCGCGGCATGGATAAGGTATCCGGTCGCGCCTGCGCCGCGAAAGTGCCAAGAGAAGTCAAACGCTTCACACCGCACCTGCCAAGTTGATACTAAGGTAGGTACCGTACCGTACCTACCTCACCATCTCTCTCCATCTCCGGCGCTTCCATGATCTTCTAAAGCTTGCCGTACCTGTACTCATGAGGAAGGCAGACTGGACGAGCCTTCCACTCGGACACAACGTTGACGGCAACCTCGGACCGGATATAACGACACGATACCGATACCGATATTATTCATAATATCGGCCTAGACAAGGCACGTCGATCGTTGACTGTAGCCACATGCGTCCACGACTACGGCAATGTCAGCGCAACTCGAGTCCACATCCGCCCGTGGAGCCTTCAAATACCCGCCTGCTACGGCCTCTCGCTCTCTCTTGATCTGCGTCATCGGATGAAGCTCGATGGTGTGCACTGTTTGTCGGCGTTACAAGACGGACGGATGCTCAGGCATCAGAAAGCACGGAGAGCGAAGTCAACGATCCGTTGGACTAGAGCACAGCGGCAAGCAACAAGCTCAACAGTGCCCATCGAGCTTTAGCCAAGATGCTGCACTGAGCTTTCTCCCTCCCAACGCCGATGTTGTTGCGTCACTCTGGCCGCCCGAGGATCATTGTCATATGAACTAAAACTATGAAGACGTCTCGGAGCCGCGACCAGCAGTCTTGGACCCGAGGATGCGATTATCGACCCATCGCCTGATGCATATGCACCAAACAGTTTCAAGCACGTCTACGCGCCACGTCCTGTTCACCTTGGACCTTCGCGATGGGCGGCGATGGAAGACAGTGACAGATCAATCCAAGCAGGCGGCCACACTGGAGCGGTGCTCGGTATTGACCAAGTGGGTGCCTTCACGAATGGATGGTATTTGGGGACCCACTTGCCGCTGTACAAGAGGTGGTTGAGACTACTGGACCAATGCCTCGGATCTGAATAGGGGTGAGTTGTATCAACGCAAGAGCTGCTTCATCGGATCCCCCGACTGACGATACTACAGTGGCCGTTGGAACATGGCGAGATATATCTGCCGCCCATTCAGCTTCACGCAGCGCAGAGCCCGATCGATGGAGGACGGTGGAGGGCATTTACCCACTGAAATATAGTTACTCGCGCAGAGAGCTTGATTTGTGCAGACGGGCAATATGGAGAGCGTTTCGACATGCGCTCATGTGCAACCGCAGACTGCTTGGGCAATCTCTGAGAATTATGGGGTGCTGGGCCGGTGTGCCTGGGCGCGAGCGGGTCTCTTCCCACCCGTTACCAGCATGAGGGAATCGAGATCATCGCCGCGCGCGACAACAGCCTGCCAAGAACGAAAAGGACTCGCAGGCGGACCTCGCCGCAAGTTCGGCAGGGAGCGGGTGGGGCTCTGTGGTGTGATCGGATCACACCACATTCCCAGCGACAGCGGCAACACGAACGCCGACCACCCTTAGTCAGGCAGGGCCGGCCTATCAATTTGCAGAGCGACGGTCCATACCGCTCTTCCCCCCGACTCTTCACGGCCTGCTCTGCAACACGCGTTTGCGGTGTGCCGGGACTCGATCGCGAGACTGGCGAAAGTGCCCCGGAATCCTCGTGAAACCTCCTCTACGCATATAATACGATCCTTCGTCGTAGGTACATCAGACCACCCGTAGCTCCATTGACTTTCCTCCAAACGACTTCACCTCATCCAACCATCACCACCACCACTATTGGCTGAGATCCAATCGACACATCAACCCACAGCCATCGAACATCCAAGCTCGATCATGGCTTCGACTGGGATGCCATCCGACTGCTTTCCCTCGTTACAATCACTACAATGCCTCAGCGGCACCGTTCCGGACGAATGTAAAGCAGCGCGTGTAGCGTGCGCGACGGGCCCCATGGCGAAACCAGAGCCGATCCGGAGTCCACTCTCCCCACCGAACCACATCTCGCCCGTCTACGCCAACACTCCCGGCTCGACAAACTCGCAAGCCATCATCACCAGCAGCGACTCCGAGGACTCCAACTCGGGCAAAGCGCCACAGGCCGAGCGACCGAACCCCACACGACCGACAAGACCGCACCGTAGGATCCCTCACACCATCATCGAGCGCAGATACCGCGACAACCTCAACACACAGATCGAAACGCTCCGTCTCTCTCTGCCTTCCCTCAAGAATGCATATGTCACCTCGCCCGATGTCGAGGATTCCGCTCTGCCTCCGAGGCTACCCTCCAAGGCGATGATCATTGCTACAGCGGCGACTTATATCAAGGAATTGGAGGCGGAGAGGCAGCAGGCTGTCGATGCGGTCAGCAATCTACAGCAGCAGGTGAACGATCTGCAAAAGTTGATTCAGTGCAACGACTGTTCGATTCTGCAATACTTGCAGGCCGTCGGAGGCCAGCAGCCTGCGATAGCTGTTTGAGAAAAGGAACCGAGTCTCGGCGTGTCGGGCTTGCGATGATTTGATGCGATATGAAAAAAGGGGATTTTCTGGGAATCTGGTCCTTTCTTTTTCTTGTTTGGCGAGGCGTTGGTCAGGCGTTTCAAAGTCGTGGGTCGGGCACAGAAAACCCGCACGCAGCGTGGGTGGATGGATTGAACATAGAACAACAACAACAACAACAACAACATGGCGAGGAGCGTGGGAGGGAAAAGCAAATGACATCTGAGATTGTCGGTGGGGTGGGGAACCTTGTTCAACGTACTTATAGAAAGAAAGAAAGAAAGAAGAAATTTCCATGATATATCCGCGCTGTAGTAGGGCGTTGGAAGGGAAGGCGTATTGACGCCAGTCTGCTCATTCAGCACGGCCGCTGCCGCCGCCGCCGCGCCCCAAGTCCAGTCCAGTCTTTTCATTTTCAGGTTGTGCGATTGTAGGTACCTTAGTATGACTTGACTTCCATTGCTGCCCGACGAGGCTCTGCTATGGTTCCTGTGGTTCCTGTGGTTCCTGTGGTTCCTGTGGCTCCCATCCCATCCCAATCCATGATGTCGGTGCCTCGCTCAACTACTTCGGCACATTTTCGCTTTGCTGCCCAACAAGAAGAACCCGGTAGACGGCTCACTACTCCCCTTCCCCAACAACACAAAAGTCGGACTGACAGCCAGCAGCAGTCTCGATATGCTACCTTTTTACAGTACCCGTGACATTCCTCCCGATGCCTACTATTATAGTGTATAGTTTTTTCATCGACGTCCTTAAGGTACTCCCGTCTATCTATACCGCTTTCATCGTGTTGTTGGCCTAGGTTCTGGTTGGAATTCATATCTCGTACTGTATGCGACCACGCCAATGATTAATGCTGCGCGAGTTCATCATCTCCCGGTGCATCTCGGGATGGAAGACTAGTCACTAGAGATGGCCGGGGCGGGCTTCGTTGTTGCTGCCCATGCCATGCCACCAGCAGATCTCCCGCGAAACCTTGCAGGAAGCTGGCTGCTGTGCCTTGATGACAACGGTCCAGACGTTGCCTGCTGCACGTGACGTCTGTGCGACCAACACGAAAGTCCGTCCCTTCCCCGCCGTAGTTAGTAGGTACAGTATGGCGGTGGCCTGAGCTTACAAATCCGCAAAATGGTTTTGCCGACTGCCGAAGCGGCACTCGCTGTGAGTCGCGACTCACTCTACTACCACAATAACAACTTACGACGGCGACAATGAGGCTCTACGAGTGTCGCGCACCGCTATTGTCGACGTGAACGGTCAATATGAAGTCAGGCGCAGCTTTTGGCTTTATATTGAACCCGTCAATGGCGGTACGCGGCTTTATATTAATTAAAAGCTATTGTCGCGCTTATACTATTATAAGTGCGAGTCTATAATATCGAATAATAAGGCAGCTACTAACAATAAGTAGGCTATTTTATAAGAAGGCATTCTTATTAAGTGTGTCTATAGAGTTCTGATACCGTAGCGAATGCCCTTAGTATTATGTAGGCTCTATACGACTCGCTAGTAGGTATATCTAGCATGAATCTAAAGCTTAATCTAGAGCCGATAGGGCTATAAATCGAGGGCCTAAGGCGGCATGACGACAAAGTAGATAATAAAGGACCTGATAGATGGATTGCGAGTCGATAGCGAGTACATCAGTGCCTAACCACTGCGATTACGGTGTGTGAGAGTGTGGTGGTGCGGTAGCAAAACCGGCAAAACCATTTTGCGGATTTGTAAGCTCAGGCCACCGCCGTATCCCAGCGGAACCAAGTCCGGATCCGGAGACCCATGCATGCATGCAGCGAAGACGTCTCACGACCGCTTGCATTCTCCCGTCGCAACACGGCGTCGTCGTCGTTGTGTTGTGGTCGGGGGGGAAAGACAACGATCCATGAGGTGGCCGCGCTGCTGCGGCCAAGACGCATGTCTCAGGCGGAGACAGCGAATCACGCATTGACGAGGGCGCTTGCCAGCAAATCAGACGTCGGCGCCGCCCCGCTCACCACCCTCTGTGGCACCCTGCAGTGTCCTGTGGTCGAGCGGACGGGAGCGTCGACGTGTTCTCGCTGCGCGACGCGACATGACGTGCGTGGGGCGGAAAGAGCTTGCCAGGTGCAGGGATGTACTGTAGGCTCCGCAGGCCGGGCCACAATCTACGGGAGTGCCTGTCGGTGGTTGTTCTGCCACTGGCGGACGTGATTACTCTTGCTTGCTTGCTTTTCCAACGCATTTGGCCGTTCGCATACTCCTCCCGCACGCCAAACGTCCATACCTTGTGCCTAGCCCAGTCACAGACATACCCGTCCGCGAGACTCACGGGCCAAGCCACAGCGCCCCCGCCCCCGCCCCCCCCCAGCTAGGTACGCTACGGACAGCGGACAGCGGACAGCGGACAGCGCTGCATCTCGTGACGGCGTTTCGGAAGTCCCGCGGCTGCCTGCATCGTCTTGCCTGGCCTGGCCTGCCCTGCCCTGCCCTGCCCTGCCCGGACCCCCATCTCATCATCGCTGTCGGTCGTGCTGCATCTTGCGACGAGACGAGACGAGGAAGTGAGACCACGACGAGCGAGCACCGCCCCGCCCCGCACCGCACCGCACTCTACCGCCTCACACTCCCTGTGCCTGTGCCGGTGGTGACGCGCGCGCGCGCGCTGCTGGCGGCCACCAGCTCGAGCGATGCTGGATACTGGATCGCCACCCGAATGCGGACCGGCGACCAGCAGCAGCACCACCACCACCAGCGGAACCTCCGTCGCGGCGGCCACTGCTGCTGCTACTGCTGCTGCTGCTGCTGCTGCTGCTGCTGCTGCTGCTGCTGCTGCTGATGGTGAGAAGACTGCCCTGCGCTGCGCTTCCTTTCACTTTTCTCCTCGCCCAATCACTGTCGCTCCCCGCTTCGACCAGCATATGCTAGCATTGCCAGCTCATCACTCTCATGTACCATCTGTCAACCAGAGCCGCTAACTCATGTTACCTTCTGCAGCCGTGTCACCTCCCACTTCTCATCATGCCTCGACCTCCTCCACGCCCGGAATCTCCTCTCTTGATGGCACGCCTCGCGATCTCTATGCCACAACCACACCACCCATAGTCCCGCCAAGCCACCCTCTCCCCTCCCCCTCTCCTCTCCCGGACATGGCCATCAAACCCGTCTTCTTCTTTGAACCCGCATCCACCACCCACCATGGCCCCGGGGACCCGACGGAGCCGTCCGCCGCTGGGAAGGATATTCCGCCGCCGTCCATGCCGCAGCCTCATTCCTCTGACCCATCTCCGACCCGGACCGCAGTGCCAGATGAGGAGCCCAGACCAGTGAAGCCCTTGGCCGACATCACTCGCCAGCTGCGCCTGCAGAGGTACCAGAAACGCCGGTGCTATCAGGCCGAAGAGAATTTGCATTACCTCCAGATCGCCACCGCACGAACTTCTCGCCTTGCCCGGGCAGCCCGCTCCGTGCAGCACACTCTGGCCGAGTGTATCAAGACAGAAGACAAGGCCAGCTTTGCAAACCTTCTCCATGCCTTTCGCGATGCGTGCGATGACTGCTTGAGACCATCCGCCGAGTCGGAAGCCGGAAACATTGCAGAGCCCAGACCCACCACCTCATTCTTGGAAAATCTCCCTTCCTCCTCCAGAGCATCTATCCTTGACTTTCTTGCCCACATTCGATATGATGGGGCTTTTGTCGCTAATCGTCTCAAGTGTTTGACGCACAAGGAATTGATCGCTTTGCTGCCGGATCGTTCCTTGCCGAGGTCGAATGATTCCATCTTTGGAGGCTTCAGCAGGTCCACCTCTCGGACGTCGAAGCCGCTGGGGTTTGTGGTCGATGCGCAATCGGATCTCCTCTCGTCGCATGCCTACAGCAGCACCTTGGAGGCTCTGGTCTTCTCGACCAATGGCTTGTCCAAAGCAGGAGCCTACGAGCTTGACCGGGCAACAAACATCTGGGCCACTGTTTCTGCCAGTCTGATCTCCGAACAGAAGCCAGGAAGCGAGCGACTGGTCCCTGCAGTGCTGGACATATGGACCACTCTGGCTCCATGGCCCGGAAAGGATCGCCTCCAAGTTTGGATCTTGCAGACCCTGCAACAAGGATCATTCCTCCTGGAACAGCCCAGCAAACAGACATTCCGAGCTCGTGTGGAAGGCCGGTCCGATGTATCGCCTGAAGAAGAAGTGCGTACGGAGAGATTCTACAACCAAGCTGCGGACTCCCTTTTGGAGCTATTCGGCGTCGATAGTGGCCCGAGTGTCATCCCCCCGGGTGCTCTGAGAATGTGTCGTGCGATCTGGGTCCATTTGCGTGAGTCGCCTGGTCATCAGCGCGCTCTGCCACAATTCTTGATCACTCGCTGGCTTTTCTCGGCATTCGTGATGGATACCGTGACGCTCCCTGAAGTAAGTACCAAAGCGCGACCGCAACAGAACGCGACTGACGGTTTGCAAAGGCATATGGCATGTTGACGGATCACTACGTCTCCGACGTTTCTCGTCAACGGATACTCCGCGAAGTCGTCACCCGAGCACAACGATGTGTCTTCGACGTAGCATACGCTTGGTACGTATCCCAGACACAAGTTGGGAGAAAGTATCCTGACACGTCACAAGGAAATACGCCAGTAATATCCCGTCAGATACCACACATAGGGTGCATACCCTGATGTCGAGGTTCAGCAGCTTGTCGTCGATTACTTCAAGTCCACCCCAAAGCCGTGAACAGCTCAATCGTCAAGAGACGTTCCTTGCTTTGTCCGCCAAGGATGTCTCCACCTGCCTCAACGCTCTCTACCCACAGCGAAGGCCTGCTTCAGTGTCCTCGGACGGCGACAATCTCAAGTCGGGCTTGCAATCCTCCGCATCTTCAATCTCCGGATTCTCTTTGTTTCAGAATGCCCACGTACCCGATCCTACAGCTAGCATCTCCACACTCAGCCCTCTCGACTTTCAAGGTCTTCATCTAGCAGGCACACCTCAACCAGAATCCGAGGTAGAAGCGCAGGACCAACAGGTTCAGGATGGCTTCGTGCGCGAAGCTTGTCTTGAACTTGATGATTTCGTTTCCAGCCAGACTACAAACTCCAAGGACTTGTGGGGCGTGTTCTATGCCCCAGCCGAGTCGGATACTCTTTGCACGGCAAATGAGAAGTATGCAGACGCCTGCTATCCAGAAGCGCCCAGACGAAGTCATAACGGCGCTTCTGCAGCAATGACCATCCGCACCTCTCGTCGAGAGAAGTCCTCTCTCATGAAGGCGTTAGAGTCTCTTCTGTACGATCTCGGCGTTGGCGACTCTCCAGAGGACTCTGGAGAATTTGCGAAAGAGACAGAAGATCTAGGCCAGGTACAAGAACAAGTCGAAAGCTTGTTCGAACTGGCAATCCAGGATTGTGAAGCCCGATCCGAATTTGTGAGAGCTCACGATTGGTTTCTGCACCTCCAGGATTTCCGTTCTCAGGTTCAACAATCTACCAATCGGGCCGCTTTGCGAAACATGCTCCTCGATATTGAGGCTGCTGCCCAACGCTCAAAGAACCGCGCTCTTGTCCTCCAAGGAGCATACGATAGGTGGACTCGCATGATGAGCACTCGCCTCCAGTTGCAGTCTCTCCAGTTGAACCCGCTCGTGGAAGAGCACGAACGTCTTCGCGACAAGATGTGGTACGTCGCCGATGTGCGAACGTCTGCGGCATACGACGAAGCTCGCTCAATCTCCAGTGCGCTATGTGTGATGGGCAAGGCGAAGCGACCATCGCGCACCCGCATGGCCCCTCCGTTGCGGAACTGGAGCACCTTGAAGATGACGAATACCAATTTACATCTCAAGACCGAGGCTCAGATCTTGGAGATTCTGAGCGCAAGGCCTGATCATGGAGGACCTAACAAACTGAGTGATGACCAGTCCCGCGCGACGGAACTCTGGATGGACCGTCAGGACATCGACAACCTCTGCAGGGGCGAGGAACGTCTGCATAAGCTGTGTATGGAAGTTCGAAAGTGCGTGGAGACAGTCACTGCCACTCCCCCTGCTGAGAACACGGCCATCTGGTCGAACACGCTGTTTGCGCGGGACGTCGCCTTGAAATCTGCCGATTCACCAACGAAGCCCCCCACGCTGCTCTCCACACTCCATGGCGGCGCAGCACAGTCCCACTTTCTGTCGCTGCATGGCCACCCTCGAAGCAATGATGCTTTGTCAAGCACATCACAGACCCTATCAAGCATCAGCTCTCGCGACTATCTAGACTCCACAAGTCCTACGCTGAACAAATGTTCTTCGATGCCGTTCTGGTCGCCTGCGACAACGGAAGTGGACTCACCTTCGAGCGCCACGAGTGTCAATTCGTCCATGATGCCTTCTGCCTTTGAGCGCTCGACGCCCAAGCAGCATGCTGACACCAGCTTCGTAGCGAGCGGCGCTATCGAAAGACTCCGCCAGCGGACGACCAGTCTTGTCCTGAGCGATCTAACATCCATACTCTTCAGTGACGGAAGTGAGACTGACCGCGCATACTGGAGTGGCCTGGGTTGGCAGCTGACGGATCGCCACTTTCGCAGCCTTGATGCATTCCGGGCCAGCATTGACTCTCAAACGCCCACCGCAGAATCCAGCCTGCCCGTTCACCCTCCTCTGGCAACTTTCGGCTTCGAGAGTGCCTTCGCCACTCTACTGCGCAAGTTCTCGCTGATGAGCAATCCGTCGACAAAGCTGTCGTGTCTACATGACATGGACCGGCTGCTCGTGCCATATATGGCAGAGCAAGGCAAGAACCATTCTCTCATGAGCTCGTATGCGCGACCGAGCTCAGGACACGGCCAGCTAATGCGATCGAGAACTCAAGACGCATCCGAGACCAGCGTGAACGGGTTTCGACACATCTTCTCCAAGAGTTCTCTCCGTCCCAAGACCGTATTCCGCGACTTGCAATATATCGCGGCTCTTTTGCCCGCCGCGGTCCTGCAAAATACGCCCGAGGGCAAGGCATTCTGCAACGCGGCGGTGGCCATATCGAGCTTGAAACACGAGGCTCGGGGCATCATGGTCGAGACTGCGGACAGTATCATCGCGTACCACTCGAACAATCGCGGCCATGGCCGATCATCTTCCATGGCGCAGCAGGAACGCGACTCTGCGACTTTCACCGCGCCCAGTCGGACGCCCTCTGCCGAGGACTACTCGCGCTACAGCATGGCGGATGCCGCCTACCTTCTGCAAATCACGGCCAAGGAAGGCGATCCGGTGGCGCAGCGAGAGTTGGCGACGCTCTACCTGACGAACCCGGAGCTCATGGACCGCGTCGTCGCACCCTTCGCTCGCACCAGGGAGATCTTCAAGGACGAGCTGGAGAGCAAGTGGCGCAAGAACCAGGACCCGAACCGCTTCGACTATTACAACCTCTGCGTCGTGCTGCACTGGATGAGCCTCAGTAGCAAGGGCGGCGATTTCCTGGCGAGGGAGTATCTGAAACAGCAGGAGCAGATGGACAGTTTTTAAGGATTTTTCTTCTTTTCTTTTTTTTTTGAGGATTCTGTCGTTTTATCTTTTGACACGTTACTGAGCGAGGCGTTTCGGGGTTAGTTAGTGGTGGGATGGCGAATTTCTCTTTCGTGTTTTCCTCCTGTACAGGTAGAATCTTGCTTATAGCAGTCAGTCAGTAGTCACGCACGATACCCAAGGGCCGGCGATGTTTCAGCGAGTTATTGCTAGATAATGATGATGGGGAAATCTTCTGAATATACGCAGTGTTTTGTTTTTTTCTTTCTTTCCTTCTTTTTCGAGTATGATACGTCATCATCATCATCATCATCATCATCAGGCCCCGTCTACTTCGCAGAGATTGTGAGGGTTCTGGGTTATCTATTGCACGGGCTATTTTTTTTTTTTTTTTTGCATAAAACTCGATCATAACCCACCTTATTATCCATCTACCTAAAAGAATCTGCGAAGAAGAAGAAAAAAAAAAAAAAATCGAGGTTATAGATTATAAAGATTATTTTCGCTCTACTCGCAATGCCTTCTTCTTCGTTCGGTAGCTCTCTATAATATACGATAAACCTAATACTCTTCTCTAAGAAAGAAAGTAGGTAGGGGTTTTAAGGTTATTAATTGTATAACTCTTTTGTAGAAACAATTCTCCGTCCTACTACTGTATATAACAAACCTTATTAATAATCTAGGACCTACCTTATAATCTCTAAAGTAGTACTACTGTAGACGGGGGCCTGACGACATTATTATTATTATTATTATTATTATTATTATTATTAT
>CAVMBE010000104.1:0-83950 GCA_963674455.1 Lecanosticta acicola
ACATTATAAGATTATTAAGTTATAGACTTAATAATATAATAGTACTAGAATATAGAACTTAAAGTAGTAGACTTAATCTAGATATCTTTAAGGATATATTTATAATATTAGTAAAAAAGATAAAGAAAGTTAGATAACCTATATAATATTACTAGATTAGGTCGTAGTAGACTATTAAGAAGATAGCTTTATTAAGTGTTTGTCCTTCTAGAGCTCTAGCGCTTCTAAATACGTACGTAAAGCGTACGTAAGTAAGTAGTTAAAAGCATCTTTATAAGCCTAACGCGGGCTGGTTTTACGAGATAGGGCTCGGCAAGGGGTAGTAATAGCTAAACGGTAAAAAATGGCGCCTTACCCCGAGCCCTAGGCTTGACTCCTCGTAGTCTTAGTAGGAAAGGATCGCTACGCTCTACTCCATTCTTTGCTTTTTTCACTAGCCTAGACAAAGTGCGTCGTAGTAGAGTATCGCGGCGGTCTCGAAGCCGGGTGGTTTTAAAGCTGTGCTTCCATTGTAATTTAACGCGTTTTGCCTCGTGTCCGCGAAGCACGGACGCGGGCCCGGCATCTACTCGGGACATCGGCGCTAAGGATCCGGCTTGCAGCTCCGGGCGATCACGAGCTCCCGAAAGCTTGTGCTTTCCTCCCTGCTTACAAAACATCTCGTCTCCTTCATCTATTTCTTTTTGTACGTCCATGAGCATCTCGCCCACTCTTGACCAACGCATCAGTCATTTGAAACTGCTATCTCCAAATCCCACGCCATATACATCCTCTCACGAGATCAGCTGGGGTCCTTTCTCTAAGGAGTGGATTCTTGAGACAGCGAGCCTTGAGTATGAGTAATGAAGATACCACCTATGGCTGGCCCTCATCAATGCCAGGCACGAAAACGATACCAAAAACGCTCGAATTGTAAAACCATCTGGGACTAACAGCAGGAAAGACGATGCAAGCAAAGCTTTGACATCATCTTGGCCAACCTGGAGCGACATAACACGCTTGATATGGGCCAAATTGACTCGAAGAAGTCACTGGACCGCAACGCGAAGCATTTGGGGACTCTGCGCTTGCTTAGGTCCATGGCGCCAACGTCAATTGCGACGAAGACCCGTTTGTCCCATCAAGTCCGATTGCGTTGCCACCAACTTCCGTCTCTGCCGAATCGCCTGATGGTCGCCGTCGCAAGTGGTCTTTCAGCTCCAAATCAATTAGCTGGACACAGTGAAGCAAGAACATAGTGTCAAAGGACCACCCAATCAATGCTGATGCCTCGAACCTTCAGTTTGATGGCAACCGCTCTCGTTCAAAGCTTTGCCGATTCTTCAAGCTGCTCCAGCTCTCAACGCTGGCAGGTTTCCATTACCATCTTGTCATCGGGGCGTCCAATTAATATCACGACGCAGATGAAGACGCAGCAAGCGCTGGACACGATCCAACCGTCTCGAAGGCGCTAGCGGTACACGGGTTCCTACGGTTGAATAATTCGATGAGCAGCAGTAATAAAGAGCACTTGCCACGAGTCACGACCTCACTGCCACTAGTGCCATCGTACGCTACGGCTTCGCTTGAATCATCAAGCGCATTTGAAGCCAGTCTACCCGATCAGGCGATGTCGAATGATCGTGCAACGCCGATGTTGGCATTCTAGTCCATTTTCTCGAAGGCTCACTTGGGACCCTTGGACATCTTGGGCGACACCGTTAGTTCTGTCCGCGACATCCTCTTTGGTGATGCGCTGCGTAGAAACTGCCATAACATGCATTGGTCCATTGTGAGAACCTTCAATCCGCCAAGGCAACCGTATTGGAAGTTGGAGAGCTGGAAGCTAATAACGAAGCCAGTGACTTGCCGCCTGCCGAACGGCAGAGCGCTCCCCGCGCCTCACTTTCGGAACACGGCGAGGGAAGAACCTTGGCACATTATTGGTGTAGTCGAAATCTGAGACCTTGCCCTATATGTGAGTGACGATCTGCTACCGAAAAGAGAGCTCATAACGTTCCGAACCGTGGAACGGTCAGCCGCCTTCGGTTATATACTTCATCATCTGCTTTCGTTTTTCGCGCCCTTCTTCAGGCCAACGACCTGGCTCGCACGGCTCGCTAACAAGGAAGACAGACCTTGTTTCTTCCTCTTCCCGAGCTGTTGCTCTTCCGTTACTCTTCGACCTACGTAGCCTTCTGCTGCCGTCTCTGCGCAGCCATGAGAGGCATCCCGGTATCCTGGATTCTTCTCTTTCTACACGTGGCTGGTGGAGCGGGCTTCCGCCACTTTCACGACAAACCGGGCCTCCGTCATAGAGAGATACAAGGGAATAATACGGTGGCATTTGCACCTTGCGTACAAACCTGCCAATCTCAGTTTGCGGACCTTATCAGCGAGATCTGCAGCAGTCACCATGACTTCTATCATTCCCCATTGACGCGCTGCATCCAGACAACATGCCCGCTCCTCACAGACCTGCTTGATTGGCAGCGGAATTCTTGCAAAAATCTCAAGGTGCGCGATGATGGCGACCTTCAAGTCAATCTCGCGTACGTTCTTTTCGCACTGGCTACTTTATCTGTGGTTGGAAGGTGTCTGTCGCGGTCTGGCAAGCTCGATGGACCTGGCTTCTGGTACGATGATTGGGCTGTGTTGATAACCTGGACACTCTCGGCGGTCGAAATGGCGGTCTGCCAGCCATTCTTGTACAAGTACGGAGCCGGAAAAGATGTCGTTGCCGATGGAATCGGCGTGGAAGATATCGTGAGAGTCGGATTGGTATGCTTCCCATCTTCCCAGGGTGAGAGATCATGCTGACCTGCCGAAGTGGGTGTATGTTGGTGAGCCATTCTACACTGTCGGTACCTTCTCGATGAAGATTGCTATGGTTCTGCTCTATTTGCGGATGTGAGTCACTCTGCAATCCCCGCAGTGATCGCCGCACGAAGAATGGTGAACTGACGTAACATACAGGTGGGAATCAAACACTGGATTTCGTAAGGCTTGCTACGTGACCCTGGTGCTACTCGCGATAAATACCATTGGATTCGCTGTTGGCGCCATCTTTCTCGCCTGGCCAAAAAATTACTATGTGAGAGTTGAGAGCGTCAATAATCAATGCTTGATGCTAATGTTCCCAGATTGGTGATTCGGCCATGGTTCGGCACTACGCGCATAGCATAGACATTGTTGGCGGATTTTTGGCTCTTACAGGGCTCAATATCGCCATGGACATCTGGGTGATTCTATTGCCCCTTGTGAAACTGGTTACGCTCAGAGGTATAACAAGAAGTCGCAAGGTTGGGTAGGTTGTCTCGCCAGAGAAGTGTTCAAGACACGCCTCGCATTCAATTTGCTAATACATGCCCTATTCAGGATTTGTGTCACCTTCCTTCTCGGTTTCGTCGTAACGGCCTGCAACGTTGTTCGCATAACACGCATTGTGCCACTCAGGAACTCCGTCAACTTCACTCGGGACATTGGAAGTTTAGCCCTTTGGAGCGAGGTCGAAGTAAACTTGAGTTTCGTCACCGCCAATATTCCCGCTCTTGCGGGACTTTGGCATCGACTGACGAACACAAAGCGTCGAAGTTTGAGGACCACCAGCGGGACTCTTCCGAGCTCGTCGGATTCCACGATACAGATGTCATCGACCACGCCAGAAGAGCCTGTCCGGCCTGAATCTGCGTCTTCCGAAGACGACTCCTCTGGTAGCAATATGAACAAGGGCGGAGTGGCTTATTCTGCATTCGCTACGCCTCCCATAAAGTGACGCGCTCGTGGTGCGGCCGAGGCCATCGAGTTCTATCGCCGCACTTCACTCTAAATCAGGAGCTTGGGCATCTCCATACCGGAGCAAGATCACAAGTGGTCCAGGACGACTATCGAGGGGAATGCCACGAAATACACAGGATGTCACGTTGTAGCAGACATGCTCACGACCTTCCTGTGGCAATCTGGCCTGGTGACTATGCGAAATTTGCGGCAAGATCAACTGGGAATCCCGGCGTCGAGAGCATGCTGGTGCCTCCACCTATCGTTCGCCAGGACATCCTCGAACCGCAATCTACACCCTCCGGTCACGCCCAAGGAAGGAGGGAGTTTTGTGCTGTCCAATGATCGGACGGGGATACAACCACCTTATTCCCGCAGAGAGCAGGCTGGGTCAACCTCTAGGCCGCGATGCACTCTTGGAAGTTGAAGAGTCTCGCACACTTCAGCTGGTGCAGTGAATCGTTCCGAAAAGCTTCGCTTGGCATATGCTATGCAGGAGGGCAATCTGAAACACCACACGGGACATCCATCTACTCAAACCTAACATGGAAAGCTTGGGAATGCTCTTATGAAACCTGCCCGGTTGTTTCCAAGAGGCTCGCGCACATCCAGCCCGCATTGTCGTCCGACCTTCCGCCTCCGCTTTCCGCCCGCCCGATACCTCTCTCCGCCACTCCACGTGTGCTGATGGCTAGTCGTCCAAAGTCCGACTCTCAACCCTTTCCAAGCACCGCGTCAAGTCGACAAGATCCTCTGCAAGCTTCAACCTTCTCTCCGTCTTGGCGCCATTGAGAGCCTCAAGCCGAGATGCCCGGAGACACGAGCCTGTACAACATGAATCCGATGTCTGAGGGCGTATTCGAACTTGCACCCTGGTGCCAAGTGCGCGACTTCCTCGACACGGGCGCGTAACGATTTCAGTATCACTTCCAAATCGAAGTCTTCTCCAGTCGCCTGTCCGCTCGGCGGACCGAATTCGATGGCGCTGTGGATGCAAAGTACCATGTCGCGAATAGAAAGGGCGTTCCTCGTGCCGATTAGCCCGCTGAAGCGCTGGTATGTTGTTTTGTTCGCGGCGATGTGATTCCAGAAGGACAAGGACGAGGCCCCACCCCGGGCTCTCCACGATGAAGAAGTTGAGGGAGCAGACCAGCTTGGACGTTTCGTGGTGCATGGCCTTATATGTTTGAGTAAAGGCTGTTGAGAGCTTGATATTCCGGCCATGATTGCGCTCCTGGCTAACCTGGTACCGATACGGACGAGGTAGAAAGGGGCTTCTTGCTGTAGCGCGAATTCGAAGATGCGAGTTCATAGCTCCGGAGAGAGCTTGCTGAAGCGCGAGCTATCCACGATGGATGACAGTGTCATTTTGACGCCGAGGTCGATTTATAGGTTCGCCCAAGAACGGAGGGCGATTCAAAGAGCCTCTCGGCTTGAGAGTGCTTCGTCCATGGAGACACATTGATTCACCAGCTCCGCAGACAGCATTAATACCGGACACAGCGCACTAGACTCGATACTGTCGCTCACATGCCTCACTTCAGAGCATAAGAAAACAACGAGGGTCGCAAGCATACACTTTGGCTCGAGCCAGCTGCTGGTTCGAATGGTTTCCGGATGGATTGAACGAGTCCACGATCGAGCGCAGGCGACGGGAAGCAATCTGCCATGAACGCAGCTCGGACGCTTTTCCCTAGAGTCGACGCACCACGCAACCATGGCCAGAGAGCTCCTAGCGTCAATCGACGGCACGGAAACCAGACGAAGATTGCAATCACGAGAACCCCCAGCCAGGTTCAGCCGTCCGCTGCGGGTTCATCTAGCCCTGGAATGCGCAACCAGATGATGGCTGGCATATAGACTTGCTATACTTTTCTTTTCGACCAAAAGCCGCCGTCCTCGAAGCGGAAATTTCCACGATTGGGGCTGGAAATTCTTTTAAAGCACGAGCCCAAGATCGAAATCGCGATTGGATGGATCCGCGCAATAAATGCCGTTTCCTAGAGCACATGGTATATGCCCAAGGCCCGTATTATTGGAAGGGATTTGCGTAGGAGTTGAAGTCATGTATACCCGCGATAGCGTACGTTAGTTAGTCTTTAGTTTCGTTTTGTAGCGCTAGCAATCAATCAAGCTGAAGTATCAGCACAGATCACGGGAGGACAAGTCGCACTTGCTTGCGCGCGTCGCCATTTCTCTCCTTCCACACAGCATCCATCGGTTCTGTTGAGCTTGTTTGATCAGATTGTTACATGTATCCAGATTTCGAAAAAAAAAAAAAAAAAAAAAAAAAACCTCCGTCATCCAGGAATTGCAGAATTGCAGAATTCCAGTCACTTGAAGCAACAACCTTTTTGCGTGGATCGCATATCAAGGGCTTCAGGCTGGCGAAACCCACATACAACAACAACAACGACGACTGGAGCCTCCATCTCCATCTCCATCTTCATCTTCTTACGTGTAAAATACCGATATGTCAAGGCTAGCAGACCTCCTCGAACGTAGCCTACCCTACTATTATCCACCCCCCCCCCCCCCCCCCTCACAGGTATCAGAGCCATTCTCTCTGCCCTGCCACACGCCACGAGGCGAGGCGAGGCAACTCAAACCAAGAGAGAGAAAAAGAAAAAGAAAAAAAGAACTCAAAAATATCCTCAAACCCCTCCTCCTATCCACGAAATTCGATCATGACTAGGACAGAGTCGCACAGGTCGGAATGCCCCCCCCAAGAAAAAAAAAATCTTAAACAAATTCACAAAAGCCCCTTCCTTCTTATCCATGAACATGAAAAATCGATCTTGATCATGATAAGCACAGTCACCTAGATAGAATGCGAAAGAAGAAAAACAAAAAGCCAACACGTTGCTCCCTCCCCCGGGTGGGCTTGAACCACCAACCTTCCGGTGAACTGCTTTCTCGTGGGAGAAGTAACAGCCGAACGCGCTAGCCAATTGCGCCACGGAGGAAATTTTTTCAAGTTCCCGAGTCGTGCTCGGTTGATGGGTCGAGGGCACGGCTGGCAATTCATATAGCTTGATCTTGCGACCCCGAAGTTGTGCCGGCATGACGCGACTTGGCACTCGCTAAATGTAGGCTTGGGCGTGGAGGGGGCACCCACTTCAGGCCAAGACGCGTGCACGATTGACAGAATGACATTGAGATCGAATAGGTTTGATTGATTCATCCCGTTCGTTCCGATTGCTGACCTACACCATGAGATCATGCATCATCTCCAGGTCCCTCCTGACACGCCGACGAGGTCTCCCACTCCCTCCCGCTTGCGCAACAACCTCGTCAAAAGTCCCATTACCTAGACCCCGATCCGTCCTTTCAAACGTCAAGAGACCGCCGACCGTCTCGTCGCCATTGGCGACCACAAGCTCACTTCCTCCATCGAGCAATGCCACGCCTGCGATGGATCCAAAGAATCGAATCTCTTGCCAAGCATCAAACTTTCCGGCGTCATACACCTTCACTACATCGTCATTCTCCGCAATCACGAGCGCGCCATTGTCCGTGAAATTGAGCGATCTCGCGCAAGACATGGTGCTACCCAGTGTGCGGACCGGCTTGCTCCAGTTGCGCGCATCCCAGATGGCAGTCCTACCATCCTCGGCGGCGGCAGCGACATGCCTCCCGTCTTGCGACCAGTCACATGCAAAGCAGTTATCATCAAGATCGTGAAGAGTGACAATTGGATGTCCGCGATCGCTATCTACAATAAGCACTTCCGAGCTGTCGCCTGCAAGCACTCGCAGCCGACCATCGGGTGATGTAGCAGAGGCATTAATTGCGTGGTCGTATGAAAACTCGTTGGTGAATCGCAGACTTCGCACATCCATGGTTCGCAACTTCCGGTCGTTAGAGCAGAAGGCAGCTCGCAGAAGTCCAGAACGTCGATCTGCAAAGCTATGTATGTGAGTGACCAGGCCGTTGAAAGCATGCGTGACAAACCCTTCTTCCGGTCGCTGGCTAGCACCATCCAGATTCATCAGCGCATACTCGCCGCCGACACCACCGGCGATGAGCACACTGTCTGCTCCGGAGGCGAGGAGTTGATACCGTGGCGAAGCCGACAGGCAAGTAACGTGGAATGTCGCACCCGGACAGAGAGGTTTGGCAAGATCCATCACTGTCTCTGTAGTGGAAGGACAGGCAAGCGACGCCCGATTGACCGCGGTCCCGGTGGAATACAAAATCTCATTTCGACTGCTGGCTGCGAGGACGTTGCGTAATTGGTAGTGATTGAACTTTGCTTTAGGGTTTGGTAGAAAAGACCTGAAGCGGTAATGTCGTTCAGCTTCATGTGACGCTGGTCTGGGTCTGGGTCTTGGTCGCTGGCTGGGCACTGAATGCGTGCCGCTAGCTGATGGGTGCAGCAGAGCACGCGCAAGAGCTGCATGAGTTCTTGGCGATCCGATCAATTGCCAATCGATCCCCTGCATGTCTACCGAGCCAGCATCAACCCGCTTCCGTGTGATCTCTGATTGAGATCTTCCGATTCTGACAGATGGTTGCAGACCTGGCTCGAAGAGGGGAAGGCTCGGATCGCGCATTGAACGTAGCCTCCATTTGTCCATGAAGTCGGCAAAGTCGTAGTTTCGGCGTGGATCATCCACTGGCAAGCCTTCAAGATTGAGGAACATGTCGTCCGTGGTCTCGTCGCTCAAGACAGCAGAGTTGTGTCCTGGTGCCACACTGGTAGGCGAAGGTGTCGGAAGACGGGTCGATGTCATTGGACGTGGACGATTGCGTGAAGATTGCCGGAGATCCGTGGTAGATGAGCGCACGCGCACACTATCTTGCCGGCGGGGTGCGGCACTATTACGAGCTCGGTGGAAGTCGAATTGAGGCACTTCCTGAGGGCCATCGCCATCGAGCGCGAGCCGCAGCCTCCGGCTGTCTTCTTCCATCCACAAGTCGAGTGTCTCTGGCCTCGGACGTGCTAGCCTCAGATTGCCGGGAGAGCCAGATGCTGCAGTAAATAGAGGTTGTTGGGAGTCCAGCTCCTGTTGGTAATTCGCATCAGGGATATCTGTGTCGGTCGTGGTATGTACATTGGGGAAGGAGGTATATATTTCTTCATCGCGGCAAGTGTCCGGATGCGGGAGAGGAACGCCGCCGTCATCATCTTCTCGGTCATCATCGTCTTGGTCGTCGTCGTCGTTGTGCAGGGCCTTTTGAGCGTCGCAAGAGATCAAGTCGTTGGGAGTTGCGGATGCGGGAAAGGGGGAACCCTGAGCAAACATGGTTGCATTGGTGGGACAGAAGACGGGCTCTGCATATCGGGCCAGACAGGCTGTTGCGTTGAACATATCGGAAGTGGCAAGCCGTCTCCGTTTCTTCTTGATACTCGAAGGGTTCTTCACCGAACGGCGGGCCTTGTGCAGTGGCGTAGAGGTCGACGGGGTACTGGAGTAGAAGACATGCCCTGTGGTCATGTGCGCGGGTGCCGGGAAGGACAATGGAGTGGCAGCAAGCGGTCGTTCAATTGCGCGGACGGACAAGGAGATGTGCTTGGTGTCGTGGTAGATGCAGCAGACCAGTCAATAATGAGCGAGAGAGCGGGTCGGAAGATGGAGGGGTGCAATTGAATGGAAGCAACCGAGGATGCGCGAGCACGGGGCAGGGCGGGGCCAATGCGGAAAGCAGCAGTGCGTTCGCAGATGCGCGAGAGATCAGGGCAGTGAGGCGTGATGTCAGCTTCAAGGCTGACTGTCACAAAGGAGAGCAGGACAATGGCATCTTTCGCCCCGATGTTGTCGGGTGGAGGGTGATGGAAGCATATGACCGACTGAGGATATTGGATGTGTGATATGATGGATCGCCGAGGGTGGGAGGTGGGAGGTGGGAGGGGCGCTAGAGAAGCTGTGCGGCCGAATGCAACAGCAGGGGTGGGCACTGACGCCGGGCAGGGGTGGAGGAAGTAGGTACAGTAGCAGACCCGCAGCGGGGAGCGGAGCGGGGAGTGGGGAGTGGGGAGGGGGAGGGGGAGGGGAACCTGAGAGACTCGGAGGGAGGGGGAAGGGAACCTGAGAGACTCGGAGGGAGGGGGAAGGGAACCTGAGAGACTCGGAGGGAGGGGGAAGAGGGAGGTGGTGATGAGCTGCTGAAGAAACATGTAATGATCATCCGATGGATGGTTCGATGATGGATGCTGTGCTGACACGCGAGATGGGTGACACACGCTACCGTACAGTACATGCTACACAGGCTACAGCTACATCCGCCCACGACTGACACCACCGTCGACCCCGGTCTTGTGCCATCGCTCTCTCCTCGACTGAATGAATGGATGGATATCCGAATGGATGAATGAAGGCACCCGCCGCTTCCGTTCCGGCCATCCGCAGCTGTCACCTTCCACGCCGGCGATGCTCTTCCATGCGACGCATCCTCCCTCCACGCTCGCCACTCGCATCCAATCACACAATGCACCTCCACCTGCATACCGACGGGAGCCTCGGACGACGAGCACAGAAGGGAGAATGCACCCTTTCCCATGCGCCTGTTCTGTCGCACGCAATCTCTACCTGCTCGCCAATCACCTCCGCTCCCCTGCCCGACCTCGCCTTCGCCTTCGCCACGCACCATCGCAACGGTTGCTCTCTCCAACTCGCATGCCCGTGTCGCACCTCGTGAGTCGTGCCACACCACGGTGCGAATGCATGTCGAATCTTGCCACGCTCTCGCCACCTTCTCGTCCGCCTGTCGTGCCCTTCCACATCAGGTCACCACTTGTCTTCGAAGCGTGGGAGAAGCAGGTACCCTTTCTACTCTCGGCCTACATCAAGTCACCGACGACAGCTCTCCGTAAAACGCATGCAGCTTCAAGCGACTCGTGCTACCACCAAGGCAGCATCATGCTCCTCCGTATCTTGGACAGGTCCAGTCGCTCAAGGCAATTCGTACTCTGCGCTAAAACAGCTATCCCGCGATAGCGACAAAGACAGCCCTGACCTTGTACGCCCTTCACTTCTTCGCATTCCAGGCGGTGAGTCTGCTTCAATGTACCGTCTGACTTTCACCTCTCACGCTCTTCGTTGCTCCCACGGTAATAGCACGCTACGGGTATCGTCGCTCACGTTCGCTTGCAGCAGGAAGGAACGATCAGGAAAATCGTGAGTCGCTTAAAAGATCCAAACAAGCTAGCGTCGGTTTCACGTGGGAGACGCGCAAAGCCGGCTTTGCGAACTCGCTGCCTGATCACGTGACTTCATCAACCCATCAACCGCATCGACTCCATCACTGACCATGTTCTCATCCAAGACACAGACATACGAGCTCTTGACTCCACGCAATCTCGGTTCTCAATCAACGCCACCGAGAGACACACTCGAACAAGACTTTCGGGTGCCCACCGCTTGAACCCACCATGGCTTCACCGTCAGCTCCCAACGACGTCTGGCTCATAGTTCGGGGTCATCTGGATATTGACACGTTTCTGGCGTTCCGCCTGACATGTCGAAAGTACTACGAGCTCATAAATTCTCACATGACTGGCCTCACCGAAGCCGTTGCAGCTTCCACATTCCCCCATCAGACTCGCATCCTCCAGCATGACTGCTCGCGAGGCTTGAGCTCTCCAGCAATGAGCCTGAGTTGGCTCAAGGGTCGGAGGCTCCAGCAGTTGACCGCGATCGTGCTCGAGTCCAACAGGGAACGCGCAATCATGGCTGAAGACCCACTCGGAGACGAAGCCAGAGCACAGCGTGTCGCGGGATGGAAGATACTCCTGCGGCTTCACTCGATCGAACGAGAAGTGCAAGGTCTCACGACGGATGAAATCTTGAGTATCCACCTTCCGCAAGAAGATGCAGACCCGGAGGAAGTGGACATCTCCGTGCGGATTTCCAGGATCAAGGAAGTGGAGATCTGTCGGAGACGCTGCTATTTCATCAAAACGCTCTCCTTTGATGACATGTGGGCGTACCATGCGCTCAAAGATTTCATCCAAGTCGAAGTTCTCGGGTATCCTTGGCATGAACCCTGGAAAACGGAGCCGGGAACACTAGATCTGGAGTCCTTCCCTTGGGTATGGCAGCAAGTACTACATGATGGTCCCGACATATTCTGGAAAGTCTGGTGGTCTCGCGGAAGCACAGGCGCTGACGACACTCTGCCGATCAAGCACAAGTATGAAAAGAGTTGGAGGGATCGGGATCCCTCAAGCACTCCAAGCGCACGAGACGCCGCGCGGGTCATGGACCGCACGATCGGCAGAGTGCTGAACCGTTACTTCGGGTCGCTGAGCACTATCCACGGCCGGGACTATACCCTCCCGCAGATGCCCGGATCCCCGGGACCAGGCATCGAAGAACGTCGGCGCTGGATGGAAATCGGCGAGCCCACGCCAGGCCCTACATTCGCGGATGTGTCGGTGAAGCAGACTCTGAGCTGTCAGATCATGGGAGAAGCTCCATGGCTCGAAGAGGGCGGAGAGGATGGGGCGCGTCGGCGGAGGCGCAGATCAATGCACTGTGGTCCTTCGTCAAAATACCCCATGCCCTCTCTGAACAGGTACATAGCTCTCTGGAAGGAGCTCCGGCTCTGTAGGAGACCACTTGATGGAAACAAGCGATCCCGTCCACGGCGCCCGCCGTCCCCTCCTCCTCCTCCTCCTCCTATGACCCACGGCTCTTCTCCTCCAATGCCCACATGTGGAAAAGGGCCAGATTCCCTTCCCTTTTCCCTTCCTCTCCAAACACACTTCCCGCTCTAGAAAAATTCCTCTGACACATGCGCGGCGCACGGCCAAGGATCAGACCTACCGGGTACCTCGCACCCTTGTCCTTCCTTTTTTTCCCCCAATACAGCGAAGCCGAAGCCCCATACCGTCCGTCCGTCCGTAAGGTAGCCGATGTGGCCGCCGCGCCCGCCGCGCCCTCCTGGAGACGTCGTCTGCCACGGCACCAACTCGCCCATTAGGGCCTCAAGAAAAGGCCCTCGTGCGGCGGTGGTCTGAGTCTGAGTCTGAGTCTGTGTCTCGGGGAACGAAAGCAAATGAGTCTCTGGCTTTTCTTTCCTATCGCTTGATAACCCGGAAACTTGTGTATTGGCTTTCTTTAATGATTGTCGATCGATACGGGAGGGGAGGGGGGGGTCCTGGGTTCATTCATTCATTCAGGCAGGCAGGCAGGCAGGCGGGATGCCGACTCGGGAGGCGTGGGAACGGTCGTGCGGATCGGCGGCAGGCGGAGGAGGAGGGATTCGAACGCGAACGGGTTGAAATTATTGCAGGGGTCAGACAGAGTCAGGAGCAGGAGATTTTTGGTGGAGTATCGGTGATGCATGCAAAACAAAGGGGGTTGGGTCTGGCTGCGAGGAGGGAAAATTTTTGGCGCAGAGTAGAGGGATTCGTGTGTGATTGATTGATTCAGTTGTCGAGAATCAAGGTGTCGAGTTCGGTGGTGGAGGTAGGAGAGGACAATGAGCCCTTTTCTTTGCTGCGGGGGAGTATATTGGCCAAGAAGATACCCTGGAGCAGAGAAAGTTGGTAGTGCCCAAGAGGCGGGACGTGCGGTGAATATTGACAATCGCAAAGGATCGGAAGGAGCTATTGGAACTTTTTCGGAAACGTCTGGCAGTCCAAAGGCGATGCTACAGGAGGCGTTTAATGGCAAACTTCATCCATACGCGAATCCCGTGAGACTCTTCTGATACGCCTCAATGATCTCTCGTGTCTTGACCAAAACACCAGCCGAGAGAGTTCTGACCCTCGTTTCGTCCTCGCTTCCTTCCGTAATAAGCGCTCCACCGCCCGTGCGCTCGAAGACGAGATCGACCCACTGCTGCGTCTCCATCAACTGCTTTGGGGTCTCTTGGACGATGCGTTGCTTGGCGTCGCTGTTGACCTCCAGGAGCGTGAGGAGGGCGAACAGGACCGCCTGCAGAACGCTGATGTCGGAGATCGCCTGCACTCGTAGCGAGAGGAGCAGATCCCAGAAAGCAGCCGTGATTTCGGCGAGATCCATCGTGGCCGGGCCAGAGGCGTGGAGCAGCAAGGCGAGGGTTTTGAGGAAGGTGACGAGGAGGAAGGAGGCAGAGGCGAAGACGCTCGACTGGCCGTAGGCGGAGATCTCCTGCTGATATCTGCTGAGCAGAGGGAAGAAGAAGCCTGAGCCGAGGATCTTGGCCAGTTGATTGGGTGCGGGTTTTCGCTTGGTACGTTCGACGGCCATGCGGCTGGAGAATGTCCGGACTTTAACGGCGTCGAGGTGAGAAGTGGTCTTGTCGGCGGCAGAGAGCGCCAGTGGCTTCATCATCTGATGTTCAACATTCTTGCTCGCCGCTTCCAAGCGTTTCACTGACGCATTTGTAGGGCTATAGATGGCGTGGAGGTGGCTTGGAAGACGTCTGCTTGGGAAGGATGTGGCACTCGATGGTAGAGTAGGGTTGAGCGAATCTTGATCTTTGAACCCTGCGAGCTCTCTACCACCCAAGCCAAGAGCACTGAGCATGATGCAGCGCTGAGACAATGAGTAGTCTCCAAAGAAAGCCTGCTTGCTTAGCCATGGCGCCATTGTATCAACATCGCTCAGTAAGATGGCAATGAGCGCTTGGAGCTTGAGCTCATCGAAGTCGTCTGTCTGGAAAGGGTCTTGCAAATCACACAAAATCAAGGCAATCTCTTCCGCGTGGTCTTTGACTTCGCCGCCGAAGTGGGTCTTTCTTCTGATGAGTGCCGACGCATGCCTGATGCCCATCTGAAAGCGGTCATGGTTTTGGTCGTCTTTTAACATGCGCATCAGATCGCGAATGTAGACCGGAGCTCGGGACTTGTTTCGGTTCACAAGCGTCGCGTCCTCATCACTGTCTTCCGGGTCACTATCGGGCTTCGCATGCGGTTTGAGATCTTCGTCTTCGTCGTCGTCTTCCCCATCGTCGAAAATCTCGGCAATCTTCTCGCCTATGACTTCTGTTTGGGCTGGTGCAGGAGGCCGGAGAGGTCCAAATGTCTGCTTGCCGTCTACGACTGGAAGCCTTTTGGTCGGAGCCCTCTGTTGGATCCTCTTTTTACGTATTTGTGGTACCTCCTGCAGCTTCACCAACTTCTCAAGGTCCTCCAGACGGCCAACTTCATCCTTGATGTTGACAAGTTCCAGGTACCACTTGGCTTCATTTGTCTGCATATCTTCGGTCCCAAAGCTCATTTTCGAGCCTCCTTTATCAACCAAGCTTGAAAATGCAGTGCCACATATCATGCCCAGCCACCGAGCTTTGGAATTGGTACTATCAAGTCGACTACTAACGCCCTGCATGTGACTCGATGACCGCGCAGTCATGAGCACGGCTATTGGAGTCGTTCGGTGAAGGTAGCCAGCAGTTAGTACGATTACCTGCGCCATGGCTTCTTGCTGCAAAATGGGCGTGTGGTTGATGAACAGAGTACCACCGAAGGTTGTCATCAGCTTCTCAAGAAGAGGCTGAAGATCATCCGCAGCAATGCTGGAGAGCACAACAATGCAAGCTCGACGAAGCTCAAAAGTCATTGCAGTGAGAAGCGTGCAGTCGCCGAGGAATTCAATCAACAGCTGCTTGAGGGACGCATCCGAAGCACAAAGAGATGAAATCAGTGCAGCTTGTGCAGACACTGCTGGCTTGCTCTTACTCAATTCTTCAGCTCGCCGTTCGCATTCTGGATCATAGACTGTCGAAAGCCACCGGAGCGTGTTCTCAATGAGTTGCCGCTTGCCATAAGATGGAAGGAGCCTCACTAGGCCACAAAACGATGCATTGCCATCCTCACCATGCGAAATTCGACGAATGAATTGGATGAAAAGCTCTTTGACGAGCGGGACTGGGTAGCCAAGACTGAGAGACTTGGCAAGCAATTCGGCTGCGAACTTGTCGGCTGCAGGTACAACGTGATCATCACGCCTTGTCTCCATCAACAGATGGGCAATGTTCCTACCCAGCCAGGCCGAGAAGCCAGGACCATTGGAGAGCCACATGGGTTTCGCAACTGTGTCGTCTCCCTTGAGGACATCCTCGGAGCGTGCAGCTGTTGAAATGATTTTGCCAGAGCCGACAAGATTGACGAACTCCTTCCACAACATCGACCGTTGCGTGTCGTTGGTACTGGCACGAGAGAGGCCCGACCAGATCGTGTGAACGAAATCGTCCCCAGCAAATATTGATTCTAATACCTGCAAGAGATCTCGCAATTCCACGATGTTGGTGGAGGTGGTTTGCGAGTCGCACAGAAGTCTCATTCGTGCAACGACTGCATTGGCGCCGGCAACGCTGCGAAGGCAGCTCGCAATTAGATCTCTGTTTTTCTCCGTAAAAGCATGCCAAAAGGTTGGCACAATCCTCCCGACGATGCTGCCAATGATCTGCGCCTGAAGGGGCCCTGGTATTCGGATGTCGAAGTTTGCGGAGAAGCCTTCCTTGGACCGCAGATTTCTCAAGGTGCGGATCAGACTGTCTGGATCCGGCTCACTCTTGAGTAATTGGAGAGCTTTCTCTGGCGTATCGCAAGACTCCGATGTCCTTTTCGTGGCGGATGAACCCTCGTCTCCTTTGCTTGATGATGTCGCAACAGTTTGCTCGACATCCTTGCGGGCGGGCTGCGAAGATATCTCCTTGAGGGCCGGCTCCGCCTGTTCATCTGCAGTGTTCTTGTGAACGGTCTTTACGGCCGTCAGGAAGTCTTCCATGGCCTCTGCTCGGACACATGATCTGGTGATGGCAGTGGATGATGTTGGGTTTGGTTGCTGGGTGAGATGCGACTGGAAGTGTTAGTAATTGTAGCCTGAGGCATCAAGTGCTTTCAAGATATTGATTGAGTTTCATTGACATGTGGGGCCGATAAGGTGATAAGCTTTCGCTGCACGCCAACCACGCCTGCCTGTCTGGCACTGTGTCCTGGGAGCTCTCCACCTAGCTTCATCCAACGCGAAGTAAACCTCTCACTTTCTCCAACATCCACGCCTTCTCTCGCCAGATTCACCTACGCCATGGCAGCAGCGGCCACGGTGCAGCAGCCGGGCGTCAACGGCGAGGCCTCCCGAGCACGATACAAATATATGGACTACATCCTCGACAGGCCAGGAACCGACACGGAGGATTTGGGCTTCACGCCAGGTGCTGAAGTCAAGGAATCGCTAGAAAGATGCAGAGTACTGGTGATCGGGGCTGGAGGACTCGGTTGTGAGATCCTCAAGAATCTGGCATTGTCCGGATTCAAGACCATCGATGTCATCGACATGGACACAATCGACGTCAGCAACCTCAACCGTCAATTCCTTTTCCGACAGCACGATGTAGGGAAGCCCAAGGCGCAAGTGGCCGCCGACTTCGTGATGAAGCGGGTGCCTGGCTGCACGATCAATGCATACGTTGGCAAGATTCAGGACAAGGACGAGGACTACTACAAACAATTCAACTGCGTCATTTGTGGCCTCGACTCCATCGAGGCTCGGCGCTGGATCAACTTCATGTTGGTCGGAATGGTGGATATGAGTGACCCTGATACGTTCAAGCCACTCATTGATGGGGGCACGGAAGGTTTCAAGGGACAAGCACGTGTCATCCTCCCAACTATGACTTCGTGCATCGAGTGCCAGCTGGATATGCATGCTCCCCGCGCCGCTGTGCCTCTCTGCACTCTCGCAACGATCCCACGTCAACCTCAGCATTGTATTGAGTGGGCGCACATCATCAAATGGGAGGAGGAGCGTAAAGACATCCAGCTCGACACGGACGATCCAGAGCACATCACATGGCTCTACCAAACCGCTCTCAAACGTGCAAAGGAATTTGGCATCCAAGGTGTCACGTACAGCATGACTCAGGGTGTTGTGAAGAACATCATTCCGGCGATTGCTTCTACCAACGCCATCATCGCCGCCGCCTGTTGCAACGAAGCCTTCAAGATTGCCACGAGCTCTGCAGGATTCCTAGCCAACGTGAACTCCCTTCCAGACGGAGTCGATCCGGAGACGTATGATCCGAGCGAGGAGTTTGCGCCAGTCGTCAACAACTACATGTTATACACTGGTGATGCCAGTGTTTACACGTACACGTTCGGCCATAAGAAGAAGGACGACTGCCCTGCTTGTGGTAACCAAGCAAAGCAATTGTTCGTTTCGGGCGACAGCACTCTTGGAGAGTTCGTCGAGAGTCTAGCCGAGCGGCCGGAAGCTCAGCTGAAGAAGCCAAACTTGCGTACTGAAGAGAAGTCGCTGTACTATTCCAGCCCGGAGAGTCTGAGGGAGCAGACTGAGCCGAATCTGAAGCGTAAGCTGAGCGAGATGCTGGAAGACGGAGAAGAAGTCGCCATCAGCGATCCCGCATTCGCGATCGACTTCCGCTATAAGATCTCCTTTTCGTGAGCATCTATCATGAGCATAAAGGGATGGTAATGAAAAGAACAATGATTTGCTTGCATAGCGATGGGCCTTTGACGAGAAACCACGAAGGAGACGATGTGATGATGACGATTATGATGATGAAGTGCGTGTCTACCAACCACAGCCGCTGGCTCGGTGGAAGATCGCATCCGCTCTCACACAGGCAGCTATCTACTGAGGCGCGATACATATACTTCTTGGCCGGAGTCACGAGGTTCCATGTACAGGCGGAAGCACCGGCTAGTGTACCCACCTGTCTACAGGGCCCATAGAGCGCTCACTCTTGAGCACGTCCCACAACTCTAAAGTAAACAAATCTCTACGCGTCCTTTCCGTCTTTACGCTCTATACACAATCTTCGACGACGTAAGTCTTCCTATTCCCTGTACCTACCGTCAGAGGCAAAGGGGTGCCGCCCGCGAAAGGCGAAACAATAATTTCCCAATGCTAACACGTCGAGTGAGTAGACTCGGGGTATATACTTGAGCGCAGCTCGACAGGTAACTTGTCGCCTCAAAAGATAGCCACGTCCGGATGGCCGACGAGAAGTCAGATGGAATCGGAATCTTCCGCTTGTTCGACCTCCCAGCAGGATTGCGGGACTGCGTATATGACCACCTCACCACTGAAATCCGTCGAGAGGCTGTACAAGGCTATATGGCAGGTTGCCATTCGGTGCGTCGATACACGTTCTACCAGAATGGTCTCGAAGTGAAAATGACGTTCTGACTTGTGTCATTAACGATGATTTGTTCTTCAATCCCATAAAAAGCCAACCCATTTCTCCCACCCTGTCTTCTCCGGCTCCGGCAGCTCCGGCTTCCTTTCCATCTCCTCCAGTGCCTCCCGTAAAGGTATGTCATCTAGTTTAACCAATTTGGTCTTCTTGAACACTTTCCAGAGAACGAAAGCTGTGAGCACGAGTGGGATGTCTAGGTAACTGGAAACAAACCCACTGCTGGACCAGTTGCCTTTCGTGAAGACATTGAAACCCGACGTCAGGAGGATGACGACGCAGAGGACAAGCGCCGTTGGAGTGGAGAATTTTGTCCATGAGTTGTGCCATGGAAGTAGCGAGAGCGGGATCTGTTGCTTTTTGAAGGCCATGAGCAGACGTTGATGATTGGTCAGGATGGTGATCCAGGATATGAGCACTCCGCAAGCAGTGAGATCCACGAACCAGTAAAAGACAGTCAGGGCCCCGCCGCTTAGCGACATGAATGCCAGGAACATGAAAGCGGTCTGGACGATGACGCAAACGTAGGGCACGCCCCAGCTCGTCGTTCGCAGGAGAATCTTAGGGGCTTGGTTTTTCAGAGCGAGAGCATAGAGGACTCGAGTGCCTGCGAGAAGAGCTTGATTGCTGGAGGACCATGCAGAAGTGATGACGACGGCATTCACCACGGATGGTATGGCTTTGATTCCAGCTGCTGAGGCGGCGATGACGAAGGGCGACTGTGCTGCTGTCCCTGAGGAGTCGTTGAGACGAGGGTCGTCTGATGCGACGAGCATTCCGACCACCAAAACAGAGAGGATATAGAAGAGAGCAACTCGCACGAAGACCCGTTTGCAAGCTCTTGGAATGACCTGTCTCGGATTCCTGGTCTCTGCCGCAGCCATAGCAACCGACTCTGTTCCGGCGAAGGAGAAGACAGCAGAGCTCATGCAAGCCCAATAGCCTAGGAAGTTGCCCCATGATCCAGACGCGATGTATTCGACAAAAGGACCGGGAGTCTTCCAGTAATGGAAGCCAAGTCTTGGAACACCTGGGATACCTCCCAGATTGATCACGAGTCCCAGAATGATGAGGAAAATGATGAAGAAGATCTTCAGCAAGGCGAACCAGAACTCCACCTGCTCCTCGTATTAGCACATGCCTCTACTCTTTCAAGGCGTAGCCGTGGTCTTACCTCTCCATATACTCTCACCAGACTCATGCCCACAACAAAGGTCATCGCAATAACCAGCACAATCCATACCGCACTGTTGATATCCGTCCAATACTGGAATAATACACAGATCGCCGAAATCTCCGCCGGGACGCTCAGCCAATTTCCATACACGATGTTCCATCCGATGGCGAACCCCAAAGCTGGATCCACAAGAAATTCCGCATGCCGTACGAAGCTACCCGTCACAGGGAGCAGGGCAGTGACTTCTCCCAGCGCGAATTGAACAGAGCAGACGATAAGTCCCACGGTGGCGTAGCCTAGGAGAGCTCCGAGCGGACCAGCTATCTGAATCGAAGAGCCTAGACCGAGGAAGAGGCCAGTCCCTATTGCGCCTGCGATGGCGATGAGGGAGATGTGGCGTTGATCTAAGCCTCGCGAAAGATCTTGTTCTTCGTGTCGGGTCACGAAATCCGCATTTTCTGCGTTTTGAGGTTGGGAGGATGGAGTGGCGGGATTGAAAGTATTGTAATCTTCCGCTCCAACTTCTATTACCGGGCGTTTGCCGTTGCTGCTGTCCTGTTGTTCGCCCATGCTGTCGATTTTTGGTTTTACGAGAGGCGTGGTGCTGGTCACCGACTGGTCGCTGTGGCGATCATCATGTCGCCGATGAGCTGACATCGACCTGTTTATGAATCAATGGACATTAACCGAGTTCATTACCGCCGCTCAGAGATAAGGCCACGACATGGGATGATGGCGTGCCGTCGGCTGCTCAACCGGTGCGATTTGGTGAGGTTTAGCAGCTTTCGTGTTAGGCAATTAAAGTGGAGACATTTTGGCCTGAGGCACTGTACATTTCAGTGTGATATCGAAGCTGTGCTGGGGCAAAGGCCATGATTCCAATGATACAGCAAATGTAAGGACGATCATAATGGGTTCGATGCGCGTGAAAGCAAGAGATGATAACGTGATGTGTCGTTTCGCGTGATGCTTTTTTGAATTGCTGGCTATCAAAGTGCCCAGCTGAGCTCAAACTGCAGCTCCTGCTCCCATATAGCAGTGCCAAACTCGTCGCCTGCGTGACTGAACCATTGACGCCATGCTTCCTCTGAATAGATGCAAAGGCCAAAGCCTTCCCGGTGCGGAGTAATCCTCGCTTATGCGACAAGGGTGGAGGCGGTGGCGCTCTCGTATCTCCAGGTTGGTGGGAGGGCGCCGACGGTCTTGTAGTAGCGGGAGAGACGGTGGATACGGGACTCGATCAGAATAAGACGGAACTTGCTGTCCTTGTCCTTGCGGTTGCGCTCGAGGTGCTTGCGGACGGCAACGGCCTGAACATGAATATGTCAGGTCACATCCCGCCAATTTTGCACAGAAGCAGTTGTGACGTACCTTCTTGATCAACATGTAGAGGTCCTCTGGGATCTCTGGTGCGAGGCCTGTTGAATCACTCTGTCAGTCTGTGACCAAGCAGAGGCATAATGTTTGTGCGCGCGCATGTGCAGCGCCATTTCTGTCCAATCTCTTGCAGACTTCGGTATCATGATACCAAAAGTCGCTGTATACCATCTCTTTACACAGGGAGTTCGAGGTGCGGACTAGGCATACCTTCGGACTTCAGGATACGAAGGATCTTGTTACCTGCGCGCAAAGTCAGTATCCAAACTCATGCTCCAAAATTCGTCTCCTCACGTACCAGTGACGACCTTGACCTGAGCAACACCGTGGGAGTCACGAAGGACGACACCAATCTGCGAAGGGGTGGCACCCTTTCTTGCGAGCTTGCAGATCTGGTCAACGACCTGGTCGGGGGTGGTCTTGAGCCATGCTGGCGGTGCGCGCGAGTATGGGATGGCGCTGTCGGATATACCCTTTCCGTTGCTGTGAAGACGACCCATCCTGGCGGTGTTTAGAGCAGATGTTGTCTGGTGGTCGTGGGTGTGAACTTGTCGTGCGGCGCTGACTTCGAGCGATATGGTCTTGAGATGTTCCAGCCAGTGGAGGAAAATTGACGAGCAGCGTGGGTCTTGGCATTTGGGGTTCGGCGAGGAATCCGAGCTCCGAGGATTCGCCGACGCGAACCTCACCTGTTCACGACCATTCACTTTCGTTCAGCTCTCACATGAACCCGAAATCCCTCTTTCAGGACCGGAGAGCGACGTCTGGATCAATCGAAAGTATTGCGATGCCAGAGACAGCATCGACCCAGATATCGCTACGGGGCGACACGATGCGTTTCTTGTCTTGTACGGCAAGACTGTATTGTATCCTGCACTTAGGACATGAATTGCTCCGTGCAGAGCAGACACCCGGGAGTAGGCTTCATCTCCATTTGTATTGGACTGAAGCACCTAATTGGCGACCAAACAAATAGTAATGGGCTGACCGCCACAGATTTTCATCGACTGACCCTCCAAAGGGTGATTCGACTTTGTAAATGCCTTGAGACCCCTTCCACGGAACGTCACGGTTCATGTGCTGTTTGATCTGTGCGGACACGTCTTCTCGGGCCAAGGAATTGACGTGTGCCCTGACGTGCTTCTGATGTGCTTCTTTCAGAAGCGCCCAACGACCATGCAGCTCTTCACATGCTCGTCAGAAATGCAATTGCTTGGAGCCTTGCTACTTTCAATCTTTCTAATGTGTCCATCTACACAACAGATCTCTCATTGCGAATCGAACGAACACTAACACCATATCACATCCACTTATCACATCCACTGACTTGTCCATCTTTCATACCACACTCGCTGCAAAGTTGCACTCCGTCACTGCGCGAGACGGGTACCCAAAACGCACGATCGGTGGACATTGGTAGCTCCAGCGTCTGGAATATCTCACATTCCCGTGTTCTCGCCCTTCAATCATCATGGAGGTCCTTGTGCTATCTCTCGTCGCTTTCGCCGGCATGGCACTTGCTCAAGGTCCTACGACCAATGCAACCACGATCACGACTTCGACTGCCACGGCCAATGCAACCACGTCTTCCTCCCCCTCAACTCCGGCTTCGAGCAATACTACCACTGGCACATGCGTCGCTAGCACGTAAGTCGTCCGCGAATCTATCGTATAGTTCTGACTGAAAAGCATCTGACTCTCCTCGAAAGCTTCACCGGTTACGAGTCAGGCCTTCCTTCGCCATACGTAGTCTGCTCTTGTAACGGCTTTGAAGCCCAGCTCAGCACCACGACGGTCGAAGGGACCCCATATACCGTCTGCTCTGATGCACCGGAGATCACTGTCTCTGTGCCGGCGGCCAGCACAATGGCCCCGGCGATCACGACGTTCGGCAGAAAGATTGCCGCACTCAGACCAGAAGTTGCTCCGTCTTCACCGGCTAGCCAAGCTGCCAGCTTGAACGGACCAAAGTCTACCGGGGCCGCCGCTACGCTTGAGAAGAAGGTCGGCTTGGGTGGATTCATGGCCGCTCTGGCCGTTCTCTGAGCGCTAACACTGGTTCATGGCCACTGCATGTCGCTGCGACGTCATCTCCGCTCACGAAGCGACACTTTCATAAACATCAATAGCGAAAAGGTCTTGCTTTTTTGCGATTATTAGGGAGTGTTGTCAGATGTATTCGGAGTACCTCCTCAAATCTGGAAATCTTTCGCGAAGTAAAGGCTCTTCAGTAATTGGGACACAAACATCATCCCGGCGGAGCGAAGAAGGTTCCAAGACTACGTGCATTCTCCATTGATTTCGTCAAGCTCTTCCGGAGGCGAATTGGGATTGGCTTTCTTGAAATCACTCAGACTTTCCTAGTCCGCGGGAAAGTCACAAAGTATAGACTTCCAGATCAGATCTACCCCTGCTCAGTGCTTCATCCAGAAATGACGTATGAGAAGAGTTTCGAGTCTGATTGGGCGGATTGATCGTGAGAGGGTCGTACTGCGACCCAATAAGACTTCCACTGATGAGATCGTGTATATATGGAAGCCCGAGCTCACAGCCAGCAAGTTGTGCAAACGAGCCCAGAGGAGTCGCCCAGTTGGGGAATGAGACCTGTAGAGAGCCGTGTGATATGTTCGTCACTGGCACGGTCGGCACCGTGGCGTTTGGTGCACGAAGGCTGGTATTCGGCTCTGTAAAAGGCGATGACTTCTCGAAGTAGGGCAACAATCTTTCTCCGAAATGATTCGAGTCGTTGACAGCTTCCACCCATACCTTTACACTCCGAACAGTAGGTCGATTCTAGTTCATGGCGTTCTCTGCCGAGCAGCCACCGAGCATCTTTTCCCTCCTTTAATGCAACATTTGATTCATAGCCCCAGCGTGCGAGTCGGGAGTGATGTCGTCGTATTCTTGATTATACGCCAGCACCACAGAAGTGTTTCCATTTTCGAAATGGTAAAGGCAAGCGACTTCGATGACAGCGACGGAATTCTTGCCGTCTTCTGCCAGGCGATAGGCTATTGCCAGTACTCCAGTGCCTCCGCCGACTACAACGTAATTAATCGCAGGTACCTAGCGTTCTTGCCTGGCACGCCGAAGCGGTTTCCTGGAATGGATTGTTGACGGCCGGGAGCAGCATGCGATTCTACTTGGGTCAAGAGCCTTTGGGCAAAGAACGCAACTGCCAGCGGTAGTCTCGTATTTCAGAAGGGCAGTAATGTACTGTGAGAGGGTCAAATGAAGTGAGGGAATGGTCTCTTACAGTGCAGTGCAGTTAGTTAGAGTGAGTTTGAAGCACTGAACGTCCAGAGGGCGCAGCTAGTGGTCATGGTCGCAGCCGAACAGGGCCAGAAGCACAAAGCCTACGGGTGATATGATTCCATTCGATTCGATGGTGATGGATGAACCTGCAGGCGGAGTCTTTTCGTAGTGAACGGGTTCGGAAGAACCATTGATCCGGACACGCCACCTGTATAACCTCACCCCTTCTCTTCTCCTCTTTCACACCCAGCCCATGTTGGTGTATTTGGTAAGTCTTAGCACATGCGTTGTTTAAAGATCCCGCTCGTCCTATTTCCGTTCTTGGCCTCATTTCCGGGCCATGCCATTGACGGGCGCATTGTCGCGATCCATGACACTCTCGCCGTGACAGGGAAAGCCAACGAAAAAATGAGGAGTACCTACCAGGTAGACACGCTTCCCCGCGCGAGATCCTTGATGCCGTTCCATATGGAGTATGCAGTAGACTCGAACGGTTGTTGCTATAATGTGCCGATCTGCTCCTGAGTTGGAAGACTACGGTCACTCTCTTCACTTCGTTGAACGCTCCAGCAATCGACAATCATGCCCTTGTACGCCAAGCTTCCAGAAGATATTCGGGAGGTCGACGTGATCGTGGCTGGAGGCACGTTGATCCAGAAAGACGAAACGTGTACGACCTACTGAATGATATTTCACAGGTGGTACTGCAGGCTGCGTCACGGCCTCTCGACTCGCGGAAGCAGACCCCGACCTCTCGATTCTTGTCATCGAACAAGGCCTCAACAATTACAATGTCTCACAGGTCATCTATCCGGCCCTATTCCCTAGTAACCTGCTTCTGGACAGCAAGACTGCTCTGTTTTGGAAGGGCAATAAGTCCCCTCAGCTAGCGGATCGAGAGCCGATCGTTCCTTCTGGAGGGATTCTTGGCGGAGGCTCGTCCATAAATTGGATGGTGTACACCCGGCCGCAAAGGTCTGACTTTGACTCATGGAACATGCCTGGTTGGAGCGCCAATGAGCTTTGGCCATACTTGAAGAAGGTGTGATTGTCATAATCTGCTTTGTTGTGCTGGATACTTCCAGCAGCGCTGATTCCCTGGTGCAGTTTGAGACGTATCACGGCCGTGGGGAGCGCGAGCATCACGGTCATGACGGCCCAATCAATATTAGCAGTGGCACATTTCGCGCTCACCGTGCCGAAAACGACTTTATCAAGGCTGCCGCGACGATGGGGTATACGGAGCTGAAGGACCTACAAAACTTGGATGCGAACAACGCAACCGAGCGTTGGCTTCGCTATGTGGGTCCAGATGGGCGTCGTCAAGATGCGGCGCACAGATTCTTGCATCCCAAGCTGAACAGCGGGGGGTACCCGAATTTGCATGTCTTGGTAGAGCACCAGGTGGTCCGAGTCTTGTTCGATAGGAACAAGCGAGCTTGCGGTGTCGAGTATCAGCCAAATCCGAAGTTCATGTCGATGCTTGCGGATAGCAGCAAACGTACGGTCCGCGCATCCAAGATGGTCGTTCTTTCTGCCGGCGCCAACGGCTCTCCGCTCATCCTGGAGCGCTCTGGTGTCGGAGACCCGGAAATCCTGAAGCGTGCTCGTGTTCCGCTGGTCGAGGCGCTGCCCAACGTGGGCAAAGAGTATCAAGACCATCATCTGACTCTGTACGCCTACAGAACCAGTCTCTCTCATCGGGAGACTATCAATGGGTTCCACGATGGCCGTTTCGATATCCAGGATGCCATCCGAAAGAATGATGAGCTGCTAGGCTGGAACTCAATGGACGCGTCTGGTAAATTCAGACCCACGGAACAGGAAGTCGCTGCTCTTGGGCCAGCTTTCAAGAGAGCTTGGGACCGAGACTTCAAGGATGCAGCTGATAGACCACTGATGATCATTGCAATGTATCTGGCCTACTTCGGTGACCATGCCGACCTGCCAGATTCAGCAGAGTATATCTCCTCGGCCGCATGGACTGCTTATCCATACTCACGCGGGCATATCCATATCACGGGCCGTGAGACATCGTCTTCTGTCGATTTCGACGTTGGATATCTCAATGATGCAGGCGACGTGGACATTAAAAAGCACGTCTGGGCGTACAAGGTCCAGCGGGAAATGTTCCGCCGTATGAGCATCTATAGAGGAGAACTCGCTTCATCTCATCCGAAGTTCGCACCGAATTCCCGAGCAGCGGTAGTTGAGCGTGCGAATGGTCCTGTAGGCGCAGACGAGCCTCTCATTCAGTACAGCGCCGCGGACGACCGTGCGATCGAGCAAAACATCCGCGAGACTGTCTCCACCACCTGGCATTCCCTCGGAACATGCAAGATGGCCCCTCGAGAGAAGGGCGGCGTTGTTGATCAGAACTTGAGCGTATATGGAGTCAGAGGCCTCAAAATTGCGGATCTAAGTGTTCCGCCTGAGAATGTTGGTGCTAACACCAACAACACGGCGCTGACGATTGGGGAGAAGGCAGCCGATCTGTTCGTGAAGGAGCTTGGTTTGCGGGCTAGAATGTAGGCTGCGTGCGACATCCAATTCTTTGCTTCGAACATGTGGTCTGCACGTAGTCGTAGCCATGTCGAGCGGTGATCTTCACCGCGATCGTGTTCCCAACGCGCGTCCGAGGAATTGTCGAGTATCAGGCCAAATTTCGCCTGCAACGATCTTCCACTGTCGACTTAACCCCTACTACGGTGTTATTAGAGGCCCTGCGATGCTTTCCAGACCTTGTTGATGGCATGTTTTTCTTTGTCTCCTCGTGAATTCGAATTCAATTGTGGTGAAGCGTTGGAAACTAGTCCGAATCGAGCTAGCGCCGGCACAGCTCCGGCAATACTGACGCGCCAGGCTCTAGGGAAAGCTAGGAAAGCTGTCTTGTAGCATGTGAACTGCTTGAGAGGAAAGCCATTGCAATACCTTGGCGCATTGCATCCACCGGAATCTTCTCTTTCTCCCTACCTTTTCGCAGGCGGCATTCAAGACTTACGCGACGACCATGTCTTCAGTGGGAGCACACCAGAGCAGCAATCCCTACGAGCATTACGACGCGCCCTCCGTTGACGACGATCTAATAGATCCTGATGATGGTACAGCTTCCCAGATCGATTGAGACTCTTTCAGAACTGCACTGATGATATAGCGACCCTCGACGACCTCGAAGACCCGGTATCAAACTCCGATCGCGCTCCTCTAACCGGCCGCATCACCTCCGACCAAGCGAACCAGAACACCAGAGCAGCCAACAATGCACAGGGCTACCTTAACTCGGCAATGCCGGGAGAAGATCGCCGCGCTCCTCTCGACACACTTGATGAATCCGTATGGGATACGCTCAAGAGAGATCTACTTGCAGTCTGGGAGAAGATGAGGCAGGTGCTGTATCCCAAATACCTCCTGGGCGGAATGATGGCTCGCGATGGCGGGTTGGAGGGTGGAGAAGGAGGTGCAGCAAGAGCCCTAGGACAAGTGAGAGGGTTGGTTGGAAGATGGCCCGATGTAGACGAACTGTTGCAGGGTGGTATGAGCGAGGGCTTGAGAGATTGGGATCTCTGGTATTGCGTCCCCGATACGTGCGTGAGGAACAGAATACTGACGGCGGCGATAGGGGACCGCTACTATTTTGCTTGCTGCTATCTTTCCTGCTGAGCCTCAACGCGAGAGATGGCCAAAAGGAGTATGTCTTCAGCGGTGTCTTCGCGACAATCTGGATCGGAGAAGCCATTGTCACGCTGCAAATCAAGCTCTTGGGAGGCAACATGTAAGTCTTTTTCAACTGGTTGGCCTAGTTGGAACTGACCATGGTCGCAGTTCCTTTTTCCAATCTGTGTGCATCATCGGCTACACACTATTTCCACTGGTCATTGCCTCGCTGCTCAGCGCTCTCGGCATACCGATGATTGTGCGGATACCAGTCTACAGTGTTCTTGGCCTCTGGTCGCTCTCAGCCGGCGTGAGCATTCTGGGCGGAAGCGGAGTGGTCAAGAACCGAGTGGCTCTTGCAGTATACCCGTTGTTTGTGTTCTACATCGGCGTGGACTGCTTATGCTTCATTTCGTAGATTCTTCGATACCCGGACGAGTGAGGCACACTCGTACAGATAGTCAATCAACCCTTTTTAGTTTTTAAGCCGTCTCTCGGCCTTCGAGATGATTTGAGGCAGAAGAGCCTGGGAGAAAGCATGTGGATCTCGATTGCATCGATTCGATCTCCGTGTTATCTCGTGGATGTGGCATTGCGAGGAGTCGCAGCTCTTTGATTGCAGGCAGTTCGACGAAGATACTATGACCCGCGCAGATGCGGGTTCGTCATCTCGACACAGGCCCTATCGCCATTCGCGTCACGTTCAGCCTGTGTCGAACTGGCAAGAACATTCACTGGAGGCAGTCTGCGTGCGGTCAACGATGTGCTCCAGCAGGAAGTCACTGTCGCCACTGTGACCCTTCGATCGCCTAGGGTTTCGGTTTTATCCGATTTCTTCGATTCCGGTCCTGCCCTCGCTGCTAGCCATAGCACAGTCATCCCTCACAGAGACCACTAGCCAATATTGCGATCACATGATAGGGTTTTTGACATCTCGGCAAGATTCCTACTGACGGTGGCACCCCTAGCCGACGTGAAGTCTCTTCGCGAGTCTCGCGGCGCGGAGTTCCCATCTGGCAGATGGACACACACAAAAGAAAGGCAGGCGCCAAATAGAGACATCGGGTGAGTCGGGATACTTTTGAGGATATGCCCGTGTCGAGAGCCCGGGTTTGGAAAATCACGTTCTGTGTGTATACAGTTGAAAGATCCGCCATGGACCGGAACTATGGCGCAAATACGGAAAGACTTACTGGAGACTACTTCCACACACGAGAGACTCGAAAGCATATGCATCAGATGAGCACCAGAGACTTGGAAGGTTCGATATGAGGATCGAGGAAACTCTGGTACATTCGACCTGCGCTAATTCGCGCTGTAAAATTGTGGAAAGGCATGAGGAAGGAGTCTACTGGCTGCGACGGACCTGGATTCGATCACCTGCTTTTCGCGCTCATTACCGGCCGTACTGCCGCCTGCCGTCCAGAATGTAGCTGGTAGGAGCAATCGGGAGGCGTTAATGTCGAGCAGAGTTCCCAGGTACCTGCCATTCGCCTTTGGATCGATCGTACAAAGCATCGCCTTGGTGATGGCCGTGAGCACCCTTGTCAACACCACATCTCTGCACATCCCCGTGGAAAACTGTCAGCTCAAGCCACAGCTCGATATTGTATTTCGCGAGATTTACATAGTGTTTTCTTGAACGCCTTCTCGATGCTCTTGGTTGCGCAGCCTGGTTGCAATGCCAAGAGAATGGTAAGTCCATTCACCTTGTCTATGACTATGTACTGCACGATCTCAAACAAAGACCGAAACCAGCAGTCAGAATTTCCAATTTCGTCGCTTTGTCTAAGAGCTGGAATTCATGATGGACACCTCGTAGAGACACCTCATTTCCCTTAAGACAAAGACGACTATAATAGAAGCGGCCTCGAAAGTATGCTATGACCGCTAGACTTGTCGCCAGCCCTCACCCCAACGCCCATCACAATCCAACCTCTTCAAACCCATTCCTGTGCAGGTCGCAGGATTACCACAGATACCATTTTCTTACACGTCTCATCAGGACTTAAAATGGCTCCCTCCACTCGCAGGAACAGCCAATTGGCAAAGAAGATCGCCACCCTCCAACTCCGCCTCGCACCGCTTGTCTCCCTCCCAGCAGGCCCACCACATCCAGCTTTCCCCAAAACACTAATGGCATTCCACCTCCTCACCGAGGACGAACTAGACAGCATCGCACACTACTACCACCAATCCACCCCCGGCCCCTGGACAAACCACTACCCGGCAAACATGAACTGGGACAAAGCCTTCCTCGCCAAACCTTCTCCCATCACCACCACCACCGCCACCACAAAACCCCCTCCAACTCCTACCACGCCACGCCGTCAGAAGCAACAAGTAAGCAAAGACGAAAACGTCTGGCTGGAAGACCTGATGAAGACGGTGGAGGATCTCTCCGCTCCGGTGCCGGCGAGTCAGAGTGGCGGGGATCCGAACAATCCGTATGCTGGGCTGACGGAGAAGGAGCGGATCCGGATCAAGAGGAGGAAGGTGGGCAAGTTCATTGGGTTGGTGGGCATGGAGACTCCGGTGGAGGAGATTGCGGGGAGGATCCAGATGAGTCTTGATCGGGCTGTGGAGCGCAGTCGGGAGGAGTTGCGGAGGAACGAATTGGTGATGCTGCGGAGGAAGAAGATGGCTTGAATGTACAGATCGGGTTACCGTAAGCTGTGTGAGTGAGTGACTGGGGGCGGGGGGGCGAATGTGGATAGACCGTCGGCGATTAACATGTCCCTTGATATTATCTGCATCGAGAGTTCACAGCGTTTCCCGGAGAATATCGACATCCTCCCAGCCTTCTCCCTTGGCTTGGATTTTCATGCTCTCCAATACTCTCTCCTTCACCCGCTCATCTCGCACTTCCGTGCCCACAAATGCACCATGCGTGCTTGCGAAATCCAAAGGCTTCAGAGCTTGCCACATCTTGTACAGTTCCTTTGGCGGCAACGGGATCATATTCGGAATCGACCACATGAAGGCAAACGAAGTCGTGCCAGGCGGTCGGTCGACATGATACAGCGCACTCTATCCATCCCCCCCCCAAAAAAAACGATCAGTATGAAATAGAAACCTCGCTCCTGGATAATACTCACCGGAACAGTAACCAGCGAATCGGCAATGAACAATTTCCGATCCCACCACAAAACCAGACTTCCCGGGAAATGCCCGCCCACCTTGACAGCCTTCACCCCCTCCAGGACTTCCTCCTCCACACCCCCCAATAACTTCCTCCTCCCCTCAAAATCCCTCCGACTCACCCATCCCGCGTCCTCCTCGGCCAAGAGCACCGGACACGCAAACGTCCGTGCCCAATCCAGATGCGTCGTGTAGTAGTGCGGATGCGAAATGACAATGGCCTTCAAACCCCCCCGGGAGCGGATGAATTCGTAAGTTTCCTGGTCGAGATAGGCGATGCAGTCCCAGAGGATGTTGCCCGCCGGCGTCTGCAGCAGGATGCAGCGTTGTCCGATGGCGAATTTCGGCGTCGTGGTGATGGACCACATGCGTGCCTCGACGGGGTCTTGGTGGAAGGTGTTGCGGTGGTGCTTGCTGCGTCGCATTTGGGCGAGGGAGGTCCATGCTTGGCCTGTGGGAGGGACGAATTGGCGGGGATCCTGATGGGAAGGGGTTTTAGTCTTCAAGTGCTTTGGAGTAATATGGGGTGTGTTTGATACATCACAGATACGGCATGCTTTCAGGGGCGTGGAGGCGGGCACGTCGAATTGGGTGCCGCAAGCGGAGCAGATGAGGAGGTCGTCTCTGGTTTGCATCTTGATTTGATGTGCCTCGAGATTGAGAGGGAAGATGTTTTGATGATGGAACATCCCATGTAGGGGTGTCGCGGATACTAAGGTATCCACATACGTGATAGTATCGATAGCATTATTGATACTATCATGATAATATCGATAGCATCATTGATACTATCATGATATTATCGGTAGATATCAGATATATATCCAAGAATGTAATCGGGATAGCGCTATACGGCTTAGTGGAATGGGGTGCTGCTAGCTGTTCTAAGTGAGCCTCCACGAGCTGTAGCGAAGATATATGCCTAAGGCATTAGTATCGGGCCAGATACTATCATAACTATCCTCGTGATTGATACTATCATGATACTAACTAGATACTATCATGATACTAACCGTTGATATCGATACTATCATACCTATCCACGTAACTGATACTATCATGATACTAACCGTTGATATCGATACTGTGATACTATCGACACCCCTAGCCGACTCCCATGCCGTCATCGTCGGCGGCCGGCCCGATCCCTGCAAGAGAGGCATCAATTCTGCAGAAGGGTATACGCAATCGGCCAACGACGATAGCTGCATCCAGAAAGTGATCGACAGGTACGCGTCTTACTGAAGAGGGAAGTACGCCTTCATACAGAAGAGAAGAGCAGGAGAGACTTGATCATGGTTCGGTCCACGACGACTCGACTGGAGCTCGCCTTCCACGCGCCAGGAGCATGAGGTGGCTCTGGGGATGCTCGCCAGGCAACATCTTGCCCAAGCCTCATCAGATTACCTGCACTTACGGCGTGTGTGGACGTCTCCTTCTGCGAGCTCTCAGATTCATGTGCTGACTGACGTGTCCAGGCTTATCGATGGGGCCTTGTGCTCTTCTTCGACGGAGTGACGGAGATTACTTTAGTTGCGCTGGCGAAGTACATGCTCGATGGAATAAAAGCCAACATGGAGGAGAAAGTAACGCTGATCGTCGCATTTGCGCTGCGCTTGGGGTAAGACGTTCGTTCTTGCGATGTGTAACGTTCTGCTAATGCATGGTCATCGTATATGCCATCCTGTCATATGCCGCTGTTCGCACTGCAATTGAACCACACACGACGCCCAACACGGAACGTCTGGCGTACAGCTACTTCGAGATTTGGAGAGACGTGGGAATGTGCTATTCGATGCTGACAGCCGCGCTGCCCTTTACTCTGAGGTTCGTCCAGAATTTCGATTCGATAGTGATGAGTCCACCAAACATGGAAGGCCTTGACAAACTGGCCAGTCGAGGCCGTTCGCTATCAACATCGGTAGCGCGACCCGGGACCGTCCACGAGAGAGCAGCGCCTGCTCTGCGAATGCCGTCCGTGCCGGATGACGTGGATGTTCATGGAGACCGCACCAAGTACACCGCGGAGATATCAGCCAAAGAGAACGTCTGTCATGGACACAATCCCGCGGGCGAATTTCAGGCGCGAGGGCCGGGTCCTTGTGTCGAGCGAGCTAGATATGAGATGAGAGACTTTCGCAAGCCCTGGTGTCAGGGGTGTTGGACTTTCCGACTCCCCTGACCTTACACCGGGTCAGTCGGACCCCCACGCCGAAGGCCCGAATAATGTGGTCTCCGATGCCTGAGCCCGAATCAGCCAGCGCCATCAGCCATGCACCGACCGGGAGAGGGATGCTGATCGCGAGCAGTTATGTTGGAGCCGGCATCTCGCGACAATAGACGTCTGGACAAGACGTTTCATGATTCGCGCTTGGCACATTCTCAACCGGATACCCGAGCGCTTCGAGTCTTGACGAACCGCTGGATACGCGCCGATACGCTCATGAGTGATGGATAGAATTCGAAAAATAGGACTTTGAATCTACTTGGCGTGGACGAGCATCTGCTCGTACAGATCGGCCGGAATCTTGCGCGCAAAGTTTACGGTGTAGTCGATAACCTTGCGAGCTCGAAGAGGCTTGAAGTCAGGCTTGGGTCTAGGCAATTGTCAGCGAGGTGTTTTGAGAAGGTCGTGCGCATGGACTCACGTTTGACTGTTTAGCAACGAGTCTCGTATCAGCACCAACTGCGAGACGATGCAGAGCAGGTTCAGATGAGGTCCGTAGGCGAACAGGAAGTCCCATAGCTGTAAAACTTCGGGCAATGGCGGGGTGCAGGCGCAAAGTGTCAGTACACTGGGAAAGGCATAGATCTCGGCCTTCATGCCTTTGCTCATCATGTGAGAAGCCAACTTGGGGTCTACGATAGCCAAGATCTGGTCGATGAGGGCAAGGCCGTTGTGGACACCGTCCATACTTCCGCGCACGTATGCAGGACATTCGTGTGTGATGCAGCGGTCGAATGCAGCGAATGCTTCGGCCTCGCTGCGAGCGGCATACAAGAAAGGGGCTGCCATGACATTCATTCCCTGTACGTAGCCGATATGAGTCGAGGTTGCGTCGCCGGACTCCGAGCCGTCGGTGCCGGTGACGGAGCCAAGAGGGTGCTTGGTGTTGACCGAGTCGGGCGAGTGAAACACGTGGTCGGTGCCATCGAGGCTCTTGGGTACAGGGAGAGTCGGGGGCGACATCCAGCCATTGACTCGGGCTTCGTTGGCGTTGTGAAGTTTCCAGGCAATGGCGTTGAGGACTCGGGTCAGACTGTTCTCTGTCACGCGGCGGCGGAAGAGGGGATCGGTGGTCAATGTGCGGAAGGTGTCGTTGCGGATCTTGGCATAGGCTGGTGAGGCGCCGAGTTGGACGAGATCGAGGTATTGCTCTGCCTTGAGTGGGGGCGCGTTGAGGAGGATGAGCCAGACGTAGACGCGAAGTTCGGACTGTTGATTGGTCAGTATGCACATCATGATACATATCGTCGTCAGGTGAGATAGGTGCTCGTGACGTACCATGCCGTCGGCGTTGGCGGGTATACCGTCGAGCAAGACTACACGCCGGAGCTCCTCCAGACCGGCGGTGTGGTTGCCATCAGGTGGTCCCTTTTGCAGGAAGAGGTCGAGATGGGTCATGTTCGCGTGGCCAAGAGGCTGTAGCCGGCCAATGTCGCGTCGGTGTCGGTGTCGGTGTCGGTGTCGATGGTGAAGGTGGTAGATGGAAGTGCGACGCGTGTTGAGATGGTCGGCGAAGTCACGAGAGCCCGGCTAGCGCGTCGGCTCTGTCCGCAGCGCGGGTGGCAGCACAGGAAGGGGAAGCAGGGAAGCAGCGACGGGCTCAGGCAGGTGGGGGAAGTGCAACTGAGAATGCATCTACTAGGTACTGTAGCTTAGGTAAGGTATCACATATCTACCTTACAGGTACTCGAGACGTGACTCGACTCTGGCCAACTAACTCTACGACACACCGTGCAAGACCGTGTCGATGACAGTACTCACTCAGTAGTGTGTGTCCAAACACCGCGTGCCCAAACACAGTGTGCAGCATGCCCCAAACACAGCCCAGTGTGCAGTGCCGACTCGACTCAGCGGACATGGTACGAGTCGCGACGGGCGAGGATGACAAAGAAGTTGAAGCAGTCCTGATCTGATATACATACTGTACTACAGCACTGCAGCGCCAAGCGGGCCATCGGAGCTCAGCGAGGCAACGCAAGCGACCAAGCGAAGGAAGACAGCGACAGAGCGGACGTCACCCGTCGCCGCGCACACTTCTTTCTACATATACCGGCGGCGCTGGTGAACTTCGTCGACGCCGATGGACTTGGCAACGCTGACCTTTGTCGACGACGTCTGGTCTGAAGTAGTATGATGAGGCCAGGCCAGGCCAGGCCAGGCCTCACATGTGACAAGTATTCGCTGACACAGCACAGACAAGGCATAACGCTTAGAATGTCTTGGCATCCGATGGACCGCCATCCACGCCACGCTAACAATAAGGTAATGGTCTGGCATCAGGCCCATGGCCTCAACACCCTACCAACCAACCACCGCACTGCATCATCAGCCTGGGAGCCTTCTCCGCGTCCCCGGTACAAAGCGCCTTTTACAGTACGCAGACACTGTGCAGAGCTTTCTCTGTCGTCTGGGCGCGCAAAGGGTCTAGCCGGACATGGGATTCCTGCCGGCTGGAGCACGCAAGATGTCGCTCTTGCAATTGGAGCGAGGCCCACGGCGACATCTATCGATCGCCCTGAGCCCTACCAGATCATGCACGGGTGAAGGCTGCCGCATGGTCTGCCCTAGCGCGCTCGGAATCGATCACGCAATTCGATGCCATACCTCCTTTGTATGCCCTCCCCACCAACAGACCCGCTCACCACGTTGAAAGAATCACCTCGTGTGACGACCACGACGCGCATCTCCGTCGCCTGCTACGTCAACCCGCTATCTACCTGCATCTCCCGTTCACCTGGATCGTGAAATTCAACTCCATCCCGCTCCTCGACCTGGTAGCAGGTACCATCTCCGGAGCCCATACCGCCTAGAATCCCGCGGCCGCTGTCCATCCATCTGCTGTCCGACAGGGTACTGCGTCAAGCATCTTACTAAACGCATCTTGTCTGAGACAGGCATCTACAGCACCATCCAACTGTCCATGCGTCCTGACTTCCGAACCAATTCTTACAGCAGCTCTCCTCCGTGAAAAGCAGAGCTCGGGGCACTTGCAAGGCCTCGCGTCTTTGCGATCCTACCTCTGCTGAACTGATCGGCTGTTCGAGCCCTATGAGGTCTCTCTCGACTTGCTTTTGGACGCTGTCGTGATTGCTCGCGATCCGGCTACTTTCCCAAAGAGGCCAGTCTGGTTCGCATTCCAACCTGCCGCCACTTGCGCCCGTCCAATGCTATCACTGCTGGCCCACCCTTAACCTGCGTACACTCGCGATCAGCGAAGCCACAGTGTCGTTAGCATACCTCGCCTGTGCGCATTCTGTCGACGCAACCCCCAAACCCCACGCCTCAGCGCTGGTAGACGCTATATATCATTGCCAGCGACTGCCCTTCCCCCGAGGCCACGCATAGCAACCGCTTCGCAGCTATGGCCTCTACCAGCACCAAGGTCGGACACGGCCTAGCAAAGGTCCTCGGTATCAAGCTCGATCAGCCCAACGGCCCCGGGCCATCCAACACAACCGGCGGTGACTCGGTCTTCTCCATCGACAGCTCCGACAGCTACTGGGAGGAGGAGCCGACAGCGCTGGAATGGATCAAGTCGGTCACCCCAAATGGCCGAGATATCGCACGCTACCTTCGCAATCTTTTCCCCTTCACGAAATGGATCCTGAGATACAACACGCAATGGCTTGTGGGAGACCTCATCGCCGGAGTAACCGTGGGCGCAGTCGTGGTACCGCAAGGAATGGCATACGCAAAGCTCGCTGAGCTTCCTGTGGAGTACGGTCTCTATTCATCTTTCATGGGAGTCTTGATCTACTGGTTCTTCGCTACCTCCAAAGACATCACCATTGGCGTAAGTCCCCTTTGAAAGCCCTACTCCAGACGATCGTTCATCTCTAACTTATCCAGCCTGTCGCCGTCATGTCCACGATCACCGGAAACGTCGTTCTCGAAGCCGCCAAGAAGGCCCCCAACGTTCCTGGGCACGTTATCGCATCCGCTCTCGGAATCATTGCGGGCGCGATCGTCTGCTTCATTGGCTTGATCCGATTGGGTTGGCTGGTCGAGCTGATTTCCCTCACTGCCATTTCCGCTTTCATGACGGGATCCGCCATCAATATCGCGGTTGGACAGGTGCCCAACTTGATGGGTCTTGCCAGCGTCAATAATCGGGCTTCGACATACTTGGTTGTCATCAACTCGCTCAAGCACCTGGGCCAGACGAAACTCGATGCAGCGCTTGGTCTGACGGCATTGACAATGCTCTACATCATCCGATACATCTTCAACTACCTCGCGAAGCACCAGCCTCAGAGGAAAAAGCTGTGGTTCTTCTGCAATACTCTCCGGGTGGTCTTTGTCATCCTACTCTACACGCTGATCGGCTGGTTGATCAATTTGCACTTGAAGAACCATAACAGCAAGTACTCGCCGGTCAAGATCTTAGGAACGGTCCCCCGAGGATTCAAGCACGCAGCAGTACCTACGGTCACCTCAGACATCATCAAGCTCTTCGCCAGCGAGCTTCCTGCGTCGGTCATTGTACTCTTGATCGAGCACATCTCCATCTCCAAATCTTTTGGACGAGTCAACAACTACACAATCGACCCATCGCAAGAACTGGTCGCGATTGGCGTATCCAACCTGCTAGGACCTTTCCTAGGAGGCTACCCAGTGACAGGCTCCTTCTCACGCACCGCGATCAAGTCCAAAGCCGGAGTTCGCACGCCTTTTGCAGGCGTAATAACGGCCTTGGTGGTATTGCTTGCCATCTACGCACTTCCCGCCGTCTTCTTCTACATTCCGCAAGCAGCCCTGAGCGCCGTCATCATTCACGCAGTCGGAGACCTGATCACACCACCCAACACTGTCCACGAATTCTGGAGAGTCTCGCCAATCGAGGTGCTCATCTTCTTCGCCGGTGTCATTGTGACTATATTCTCTTCCATCGAGATCGGCGTTTACGTCACGATAACATCTTCAATGGCTCTCTTGCTCTTCCGTGTCTTCAAGGCGCAAGGACGATTCCTCGGCCGCGTCAAAGTCCACTCGGTCATTGGAGACCATCTCATCGAGGGAGAAGATGCCAAGACAAGACGCCTTGAATTCAACAACGAGAGCGACGCAGACAAGACCGTGCGCAACATCTTCCTTCCTATCGACCACCACGACGGCTCCAACCCATCTATCAGAACCGAGCACCCGTACCCGGGCGTTTTCATCTACAGATTCTCGGAAGGATTCAACTATCCGAATGCAAACCACTACCTCGACTACCTCACAGAAGTAATTTTCAAGGAGACGCGGCGCACAAACCCTCACAGCTATCCGCGACCCGGGGACCGACCCTGGAACGATCCTGGACCAAGAAAAGGCAAGGAGGTCGGTGATGATCATCGCCCAACCCTGAAGGCCGTCATTCTCGACTTCTCCTCCGTCAACAATGTCGACATTACTTCGGTACAGAACCTCATCGATGTAAGAAATCAGCTCGATCGATACACAGCACCAGAGCGGGTGCAGTGGCACTTTGCAACCATCAACAACCGCTGGACAAAACGAGCCTTGGCTTCTGCTGGCTTCGGTTTCCCTGCGTACGACAACGTCGAATACAGTCGATGGAAACCAATCTTCAACGTTGCCGAGATTGGCGGTCGTCTTAGTGCAGCCGCCGACGCCGAAGAGAAGGAGAAGCGACGAGAATTGCGGAGCCGCGATGATCCAGAACTTGGCCAGCGAATGGAGGCTGACAGTATCGCTGCATCCGACAGCCAGTCGCGAGACAGTGGCGTGGTCGGGTCGAAGTCACAAGCCTACTCCACCACGTCCACCGTCAAGGTTGCAGTCGTACATGGCTTGAACCGACCGTTCTTCCACGTCGACCTCAGCAGCGCTGTGCAGAGTGCGATACACAACATTGAACATCATAACAACTCGCATCACCACGAAGATCATTCACTGGATGCATTTGGCACGATCGCGGGTGCACCCATACCTCCCAGAGGACCGGTGCAATGATAGATGCAGCGAATCTTGCCTTTTTCTGTACACATGTAGGGCTTCATTATTCGTAGCGACACATTAGCGATCTGTAGAGACCGCCTACGCACCGAGAAAGCGTTCTGAAGAATTTATCAGCCGAGTGTCTTTCCCTCTCCTCGCTAATAACCCTACCCCTGTCGATATCGCGTACCACAGAGTTCCTCCTTGCAGAGGGCGGGGGCGCAGCAAGGCTATCAACTTCGAACATCAGCTGGCTGATCTTCGCACTGTACCCCTTCTAAACCAGAACCATACACGCATCTTTATTCCCACCACACACATACCATCCGATTGATCCCTTCTCGGAAATCCCCGATTCAGACTCGCGATTTCGGGCAATCCGAAAAAAAGATGGCCTCCCAACCCCCACCACCACCACCCATCTCCCCCATCGCGAGCAAGAACCCAGAATTCACCCTCACGGCCGCTTCCATCAACCACGAACCCATCGAACTCGACAGCCAGCCCGTCTCCGCGGAGCGACATGCTGCTCGTAGTAGTAGTAGCAGTAGTCGGAGGAGGGCGGGATCCAAAGCCGCGGCGGCGGCTGCTCCGGAGGAGGCGTTGCATGCGCATGCCGTGCAGGGGATTTCCGACGAGGAGGAGGAGGAGGAGGAGGAGGAGAGACAGGTCGGTCTGCTCTGCGCTGCGAAATGCACTTTTCTTGTTAATTTTTTTTTTTTTTGAAAAAAAAAAAAAATTTGCCCTCTCCTGCCTCTTCTCTCTCTCCTCTCTCTGGCTTCTGAATTTGAATTTTTATTTTTTGGGGGGGGGGGGGGATTTTTGCTGACGGTTTGGTGTGTAGAGAAGAGCGGATTTGATTCTGGAACGGAAGGCGAATCCGGCTGTTTTGGTTGATATCCCCAAGGAGCCTGGGCCCGAGGAGTTGGAGGAGGCTGCTGCTGAGGGTGCTACTACTGCTGCTACTACTACTACTACTGCTATTACTACTGAGGAAGGGAAAGGGATCTCTGAAAACAGTTCATCGTCGGGAAAGGTAGTAAAGTAGATGAGCAGGCACTATGATGAGGGAGTTGCGAGTTGCGAAGGGAGTTCGCCCGTTGGACTTGGGGGGGGGGCTGTGGATTTGGATTTCCAAGTCTGTGACTTTTTTTTTTTCCACAGAAGTTGCCTGCCTGTCTGCCTGCCTTACTTACGATGAATTCTTGCCCGGAACGCCGATTTCTTCCCTTCCCCAACATCGAATTTTTCCTCCAACCGCGTGCGGGTATCTATACATTTTTCCGGATCTGGGAGTATTCCCAAAAACTGCTTCTTTGTTTCGCAGAATCTCTCTCTAGACGTCTTTGTTTGTCTTTTTTCCCTCTCATGCCGCAAAAATCATGGAACCTCTTGAACTCCGCATCTACGTAGGAAGGTCGTCCCCTTTGTTCTTCTCCCTCTTGCCCTCAATGCCAAGGAAGATCTTTCGACTTGCTCTTCTGATTCCATATGCCCGGGAATCGAACCACAGCAGGAGGATATGTAAAGCAACGCCTTATCGGCGACGACGAAAATGTTCGTAGAAGACAGACCGCTCTCGACGTTCCGCCCGACGTCGGGCTGGCTCTTGCCCAGTCCACCATCACCACCACCGCCGCAACCGCAAGCTGGTGCTGCTGCTAGGAAGCGGCCTCCGATCAGTAGCAGTAACCAGGAGCCGAGGAGCCAGAGGCTGCCACTGAATAAGAGTTCGGAGTCTTCTTCCTCGCTCAGTGGACTGGAGCGCCCGGTGCCGTCTTTCCAGAGTTTTATCCAGAAAACGCCGTCTGTGGAATTGTATAAGCCGCTTCCTCCGACGCCGCCGCCGCCACGGAAGCGATCAGAGGGCTCGCTGGGGGGTGTTGACCGACGCGCTAGTAGTGTGTATAGTCGTACGTCGAGCCAGTCTGGACGTTCAAGCTCGCGAGATCAGTTATACGAGGGAGAGAATGACTATGCGATGGTTTTCCGACCGGTTTCGTACAGTACGGGCTCGTCGGGGTCACTCAACAACAAGAAAGAAGACAGCGAAGAGCAAGAAGAAGAAGAAGAACAAGAAGAACAGGAAGAAAGGCCGGCTGCCGCAGATCTTCTAGACCCACGAGCGTTCTCACCACTCCTCGCGAGCCCGTCGCCGATTCGGAGTGCTCCTGTGCCCACGAATCCTCCTCCACTGGAAGCCCAGACTTCTGCTTGGTCGATTTCGGCTCCTACGGCAGAGACTCCCGTCCGGTCGAGAGTGCCGACGGTATCTCTAGAGCAAGCACAGCGATCCCTCAGAGCGCCCGGTGCTGTACACCTCCTGCCTGAGGAACTCCGTGCGCAGAGGCTGGGCTCGTCGCAGGGGAGTTTGCGAATGCAGAGTATGGAGATCTTCAATGCAGGAGCCAAAGCACCCGCGTCGCCGAATTTGCCGAAATTGCTGGATGTTCCGGAGCAAGGAGATCGAGGAGCATCGGGGACGGCGGATTTTGCGAAGAAGAAGAAGAAGAAGAAGAAAGTGAATCCGGCGTATGGGAATGCTTTTCATGTGGGCGAGGGGCCCGTTCGGGAAATGACGCCGTGCGCGCAGAATGAGAGTGATACTGATGAGCCGAGGGGACGTACGATGCAGAGGAGATCTCAAGAAGTCGAAGCGTATCAGCTCTCGGCGGAGAGGTACACACCCATTGTCAATTCGACGTCGATTGTTGTCACGGATTACAGTCCTGCTTCTTCGAGCGGACCGTATCGTCAAGCTTCTTCCCCTTCGCCGGCAGGTTACAGCACGGACGACAGTGTCACGACACACCTGAAAATGGTGCCGCAGCCGCTCTTTCAGGGGAAACAGCCGCCTTTGCATGCCAGGACAATGTCAGCCGCGACGACTCGTGGTAGCGAGACGGGGTCTTCTGTCTCGCCGTTTAGTGTTCAGCATCAGAGAGTCAGGAGCAACGAGAGCACGACTTCTTCCCGGCGTTCTTCTTCTGGTTTCGGTTTGCGGCTTTCGGTTGAGCCCCCGACGGATACAACGGGACGGTCGAGTAATCATAGCTCGACGGGTGTGATTCCCATCTCGCCTCCGACGGATCATTGCGCAGAGACTTTCAAGCGATTGAAACCGCCCAAGATTGATGAGGGCAGTAGGGGGAAATCGTCTACTTCCAAGCGACGGGAAAAGAGCCAGAGTCACTTCTACCCGCACATTATGGCACGAAACGGGTCGAAACCAAAGAAAGGCAAAGGCTCCAATGCGAGTGCCAATCCACCTCCTCTTCCTACTTCCGGGAAACCTCTCCTGCCGGCGGAAGTTGTCGCTCAGGTATTGAAGACTCCACCCGAGAGTTCTCCTCAGTCGCCGCTGGTCAGTCATCCGATCTCTCCGACGATCACTACCGGATCTTCGAGTCGTGGGAGTTCGGTAAAGGCAGCGCGGAAACATGGTGGACTCTTGGTCAGGATTGCGAACAGAGCGAGGAGGAGATCTTCGCAACAGCAACGAGACTCGTCACCGCCTCGTACATCACCGGATTCTCGTCCGCGTCTTTTCCCAAGCCCCTCTTCTAAGTCGAAAATGCCCCTGACCTCCTACCTGGGCTGGTCTGACGTTTCCAAGCGAGATTTCGACGAGGCACATTCTGCCGCTGCTTCGAATCATGAGATCCGCCCTACACATATTACTGCGCCGGCGAAGCCCTTGGAGACCGGCAAAGGGGAGCAGGAGCCGGAGAGTCCTTCTGCTGCGACGACGGGGAGAAGGCCGAGTTTGTTTGTAAGTGTGTTGGATGGCTGGAGGGAGAGCAAAGCGCAGAAGAGAAGGGAGGATCTGAAGAAGATGATTCGGGTTGTTGCGCCGACAGACAAAGGGATGGGGAAGGAAGAGGAGAAGGTGACGACTTCCGGTAGTGCTGGGAGCGATAGCCCTGGGCTTCTGGGGAGGAGGTTCAGTTCTTATGGATGGATGTAGGGAGCAGAGAGCTTGAGTCTGGAATGCGCAAGGATGTACAAGTATGAAAGGATGAAGATTCTGGAAGATATGGATACTGTTGGTCAAAGCTTTAAGGTTGTTTGCATGTGATTGCTCCGGAGATAAAGCCGAATCGCGACTTCCTTTCCTTTAAATGAGCTCGCACTTGCGCTTGCACTTACGTTCTTTCCACAGCAAACATGCGACCCATTCCAAACACCAACAAGATGAGCACGATCAACGTCCCTCAAGGCTTTCGCCCTCTTCGCGAGATCCTGCACAAACTGCGCAAGGCTGGCGAGGGAGATTTTACTTTGGTCTGCGAGGGGAAAGGAATGGAAGGTGCACAGCTTTCTGCTGATGGCCTATTCGGATGTTTTGTATCGGATGGCGACGTCGGAGAAGTTTGTTGTGAGTGTTGAATATCCTGCCGCGAACAGGCTTGGGGGCAAAGACTGATGACATCCTCTCCAGGAACGCCATGCAGGCCGCGCAGAGCTCCAGGAAGTCGAAGCTGACCACGTCGAGTGCATGGTGAATTTCTTCTATCATGGCGACTTCGAAGACTGGGTCCCGGGACAGGACGTTCTCGAAGTTCAGCTCGGGGTCGCGGCTCTCGGCGAGATGTACCACATCCCCTCCCTCGAGACGTGTGCGGCGGAGATACGGTACCAGATGAAGGAGTGCAGCTTCCACAGCATGGATGAGGGCGACTCACACGACTCCAGCTCGGACCTCAGTCATGATATGTAAGGTATTCAGAGGACTGGATCTAGCATATTGCTCGAGAGATTGCTACAGAGACATCACACAGCGTTTAGAACGTTTGTAACATCATGCCCCCGTGGCTTCCACGCTGACTTCACCGCTGTGCCCTCAGCTCCTTTCGCGGCATCTGAGAAGCTGTAACCTCGGCAATGTAGGTGCAAAATGCGATGCACTTCAAGGTCCCTTCGCGTTCGAATGTCGTGGGTATGAGGAAGGAGCGACTTTCACATGCGGCGCTAGTCTCAGATAAGCTTTGAAGCTTCAACGCTGCTTCCCCCCTCGATTGCTCCTTCCATCTTTCAGAATCTTAATTCCCACATTGCCGCCCCCTCGCACCGTGAATTTTGACATCTCCACCCTTCGATTATCTCGCGATCCTCCCGAGACGCTTGACTGCATGCCCATGCGCACGCCGTCTAGACATTCACAATCGTCCGTCGTTGACCTCTTCTTATCGCCGCCTCGAGAGGCTTCAGTCTCAAGGAAAGCCATGGATTCTTCTCCGAGCGTGCGGAAGCGTCTCAAGAGGTGAGTTGCTTGCTCTTCCTCCCCACCCCAACACCAGCTGATTGATCAATCGCCAGGCTCCACGACGACGGTACCGAATCCGATTTCACGCTCGTCGTCGGTGAACGCGAATTCAAGGTCCACAAGATGGTCCTCTTCCTCCACTCCACCGTGCTGTATGCACTTGTTACCAAGGTGTGTAAAGGCCGACTAGCGATGGCAATGTTCGGCAATGTTGCTGACGCGTCTGTCCAGAACGAGGCTAGGGCTGAGCTGAAGGGAGTCGAGGCAGACCACGTCGCTGCCATGGTCAAGTTCATGTACTGCCAGACCTACGACCAACCGTCTGCTTCCCTGTACTTGTGGCAGGAGAACGCCGAGTTCGAAGTTGCTATGAACGCCATCGGCAACAGATACAACATTGCCGACCTGAGATCATTCGCGCAGCAGCGCTTTAAGGATGCCCTGCCCTCCAAAGTCTTTCGAGAATCTGGAAAGCCTAAGCAGCTGGCCGAGTTTTTGGATAGGGCTAGCAGCAACTCGGACACCACGCAAGAAATGCGCAACCTCATTATCCATACGGCGACGGACCACCACGACGTATTGATGAAGCTGGACACAGATCCTTTGCAGGGCGTGCTCTTGAGAAAGCCAAAGCTGGCTATCGATATCATCAGACGAATGGCGGCACGCCAAGTCGCAACGAAGGACCGTGACCACCAAGAGGCCGATTTCTACCGGCACTGCTCCACACGAATTGCGATCGACTTCGACGACCTGCCGTACTGCGAGAGATACGATGACTATGACGAGCGCAAGGCACTGCTGGCTTGCCCAGACTGTTGTGAAAAGTTGAGCAAACAGACTTGGCAAGCCTTCAAGCTGATTTCCATTGTCTCCTAAGGCGACGGCGACCAGGAATGGCGGTGGGAACGCGTACGGCATGCGATTTGCCCTCAATTTGCTCAGCGAAATTTTGGCGGAGATGACTGCAAGAGACCTGATTACTTGCTAGCAATCTATCGAGATAGGTAGCTCACTTAACCTCCCGCGATTTCACTCATTTTCTTCACGACCTTCATTACCTCGAGGAAAATCGCCTGCAGCGGTCCAACGCTGTTGTTACTGCTCCCGCATTCATGGCATCGATTGCATCTCCCGTAGACGCTAGATGCAAATCCGTGCTTGGCGCCATTGTTGCAGACGCTACATCCTTGGACGTCGGTGGGGTGGGTGTCGGTAGTACCGTCACCTATCTCAATTCCAGTACGATCGCTGCAGGCTGGTCTGGAACGTGATGAGCTCATCGGTGCGGAGGGAAGCACATGTGGGAGGTTGGGAGGGTCCTATGACGAGTGGAGGATGTTGTTTCAGAAAGGCGATCAGGGTCTCTAGGGTTCTTGGGGTGGTGTTACAGAAAAAGTGCAGGTCCTGGGGAGAACGCTGCACGGATGGAGTCGTGGGGATTCGAGAAGGGGCCTCTCCTCTGACGCTGTTTGGCTGGGCCTCGTCGCGACCGGGGAGGGTCTTGGTGAAGTGTAATCTTTGAGGATTTTCCGGTTGCCACAGTTGCCTATCATCCTCATTGAAGGCTGTGCGAAAGAAGTAGACACATCCATGGATATGTGCATCTTCTTCTACTGTTCACACAGAGGGCTGCAGGTTTCAATGCTTGTCACAATTCAAGTGGGACAGTGTGGGCACACGGGCATCGGATGCTGTGGTGGTGGCGCGACGATACATGTGACAGGCGGGCGAGATCCGGGCCAGATGAGCAGCGACTGGGAATTTCCTGCGTGGCATGTTTGGGGGAGGCTCGAGGAAGAGGCGTCATCTCTCACGGTGCATTTGAGATGCAGGCGTGCGGTTGTTCCTGCAGGGCGAGGCGCGTCTTGAAATAGGGTGGCGTTTTGTGAACCTCTCCCCACACTCTCCACGGCGGACGGGACCTGAGCCAGGATTGGTTTTCTGGAAGAAAGCTTAAAGTCTGCCCGGGAGCACCGCGCGACGGATCCCGCGCGTCTTGCAGATTCTTGAGCGCGTGAGCATCGCATCGGGGGGAGATGAAGAGGACGGAGCACAGAGGTCGTGTGGGAGAGGGCAGTGGCAGTGGTGGAAGGCGCAGCAGCAGCAGATTCGATCACAAGATTGCCGAGAGGCGCAACTAGCAGCAGCCGAAAAATCTCCTGGGCTCTGCCGGATGCAGGTGATTGGACGACGCGGGGGACGTGCCAAGGCGTGTTCGGCAGGGCAAGCGGCGTCTCTCGTGTTTCTGTTTCTGCGGGAGCCCCTTGGACGGGGCTTCCCTTCAACAAACTCACCCACACTCGTGCACACTGTTGCTGCCCCGTCCAGCCTCTGTTACACGCACGCATGTGGCGACTTCGCTGCTATCTTCTGATCAGCACCAAGTCTCCGTCCGCTCCTTTGACATACCCCCCGCCGCCGCCGCCGCCTTCCATTGTCCATAATATATCCTCCCCCGACTACGCGCGACCAACGAGCTTGCTGCCCTGCCCTGCACAGCCCTCCGCATCCGACTCAGTCCAACAGCCCCTGCGCCTTGTTCGCAAACGCATTCCAACTGCGAGATCCTGCCGTGCACCCGAGATCCAACCACTCCGCTCTCACCGTCATATCATCCTCCGCACACGCTACCGGCAAGCAATTGGAGACAGCACATCGCAGCCGCATGACCATATTCACACGAAGAAAGCTCCCCTACCATTACAATGGGCCCGCGACCCACGCATTTGAACCTGGCGGAGGGCCGCAAAGACGAATTCGATCCCCCCAAGATGCCCTTCGCCCACCGAGATCTACCGTCGCCGCGTGCGGGCGAGATTCCGCCGGCGCTCTCGCCGCTAGATGCCTTTGCCATGCATTCACGAATGCTGGCTAGGAAGTTTGAGGAGCAGGGAGACAATGGTCGGAGGATGAGCAGGTTATCGCCTGTGATGGTTGCCAAAGAGATCGGGAACCGGCCGGGTTACTTCAGGAGTCTGAGCACTGAGAGCAAGATGGACGATCTCGCGGAAGAAGAAACCAGTCCGATTTCACAACGAAACCCCAATGTGTCCGAGGCAAGCCCTTCGAAAGAGAGGCCACTGAGCCACTATCCAACGCTGGATCGGGCGAGCATGGCGACCGAGCCAGACGACATGCCCGCGGTGCCTACACCCTTCTTCGACGCACAGGAACGGCAACCAAACGCTCGAGCTAAGGAAGCTCCTGTTGATTACTTTGGCATCGCACACAGAGCCTCTTCTCCCGAGCCAATCGATTCGAGATTTGTGAATGTCCAAGCGCCTTCGCCAAATGATTATCCCAGCTTGACGAACAGCATCGATTCGGTCGCGACGCACAGAAGCCATCCCCGAACCATGACCAACGACTCCCAACGGTCATACCGCTCGCAGAACTCGGATCGAGGTCTTGCAGTACCGCAGTCGCCACGACATCCTAAGTCGTCACGCAGTTTCCAGAGTATACGATCCGTTCCACCGGACAGCGACCACGAAGATGCACAGTCAGCGAATGGATCGCAAGTGATGTCCTCATCGCGCAAGTGCTCTGGAAGCAGCGCATCGAGACCGCAGTCGCCATTTTCACCCTGGATGCACTCCGTACACAGGTCTCCATCCATGACCTCAGAATACTCGATGAATGGATCACAGCAGTTTCCAAGGGCAACAACGAACTTTTCAAGACCGATGAGTAGCTCTGGTAGCCGGCCCTCGTTTGACACGAGGCCCTCTTTCGACAGTCGATCATCGCAAGAGCGACAGCGTTTGCCGCACCGGCAGGCATCCGGCGCCAGTAGCAGCAGTACCGGACATTCATCACGACCTGCCATGTCGCGGCAGGGATCCGCCGATGATGCTCCAGCAGACTTTCACGATCTCGTGACACCCTCACAGCTCTCCACAGAACATTTGCCGGACCGTGCGGGAACGCCGAATGGCATCTCTCCCGGTTCTTACATCTACGCGAAGTATGCTCTTCCCCGGGGAAGGCATATGCAGGGGGAGTCGCAGGAGTTCAGAGACTCGTGGATCCAGAAGCAGTCCGAGTGGGATCGGAATCACAACAGACAGCCCTCCAAACAGCTGCATCAGCAGCATCACGAGAGAACTTCCAGTGACATGGCGCCCGCACAAGAAGCACGCGCTTCGCCTGTACCTCAAGATGCTGGTCGGAGTGGCCGAAGCTTAACGCCTGTTGCAAACGAGGCACGAAGCAGATCAGCGGACCCGAGAGCACTCGACCGAACTGCCACTGCATTACACCGTCCAACGCCCTCCGTCAGGACGGACAGCACAGACCGTACGATCAGAGCTACGCCATTGCACAAGCGCGCAGTCTCTGCCGATCTTTCAGCGGAGGAGCACCTGGACATTGGGATTGCTGCTCACGATGCGGGTCAGACCAACAAGTCCACGTATCACCTCCGGCTTGCTTCTATCGCTGGTCTGCCGACCGCCATGCTGCTTTATGCACTGGCTTGCCGGCACGGCTGGGGTATGCGGCCAAACGCGGAAGAAGGAGTCAAGTGGTTGCGCAAGGCTATTGACACTTCTGGTCTTGACGTCGCGGATGCGGAGCAAAAGCTGAATTCGGGCAACCACAAGATTGACCCCGCGGAGCGAAAGAAGCGGAAAGCACAGTATGCGTTGGCCATCTACGAGCTTGGCGTGAGCTCAAGAAATGGTTGGGGATGCAAGAAGGATCCCCTACTTGCTCTGAGATGTTACGAAATCGCTGGCGATATGGGTGACGCAGACGCATTGGCCGAGGCTGGCTACTGCTATGCTCAAGGTATTGGCTGCAAGAAGGACATGAAGAAAGCTGCTTCTCTGTACCGCAAGGCGGAGGAGCGCGGTATGTCGATGGCTGGAAACAGCTGGTGGGTCGCTCTTTCCCCCACAGTAAACGAAAGACGTTTTACTAACAAGTCCTCCAGGATCTACAAACCGAAATACATGGACGATGCCTCTTCTGCGCCTTCGGAAAAGGACAAAAAGGAGAAGCGACCCGATACAGCCGTATCGAGAGATTCGCGAAAAGACGGCAGACCGGAGACTCGTGCTCGATCGAGGAGTATATTCGGCCGGTCGAAGAAGGAAAAGCCGCCTGCCATGCCTGTCTCGTAGAATACCCGGTGTCTGGAGTTCTCATATGTTACTACTACTTTTCTCGGATTCCAACTCATTTGTGCCGTTTTCTCCCGACTACTGGATTCCGCTGGGCGCTGGGCGATGAATCGATACTGCTTAAATTGAAGAAAGAAAGGAGAGCATGCGACACGGACAATGTATATTGCGACGGCCGGACTGCCTTCTTGCATTGCGTGCTTGCCTTCTGTTCTGTTGTGGTTATCTAGGTCTACTTGGCGAAGGGCTGGTTTGGTTTTATCTGTAATCGCGGGACGAGGAGCTGGATGTGAAAAGTGTGTGGTTAGTACTGTCCAAAGGAAAAAGTGCAGAGGGGACAGGTTGAGGCGCTCAGTGCGCTTTTATCAAGAGCAAGACGGGGAAAACGGGGGAAGAATCTCCTGTATATGAAAATGTTTATTAGCCTTGTACAGAACGTGTTCTCCGGTGGTTTACTTTTAATTTCCATTACTAGCGTTGATTTAATAAGCATTTGATCCACCTGCACAATGCACCGGTGGTCAAAGCTCACGAACCCGCTACGGCTATTCCCACGCAGGTGAAGGAACCTCACCTTTCCTTTTCCATCCAGTTCCCTCATCGATTTCATCCACAATTCATTGTCATTAGAAACTTTCCATCTCAAACTGATCATCTCAAGGCATCCAGACCTCTCTCTCTCTCTGCCGCTGACTTCTTCGCGGCATGCTTCAGGCCTCGGTCGACACCGCTGTTCCCTTGAGCATTACACGGACACGGAGCCTTCGCAGAGCAAAGAATTCCGGGGAAATCTATCGCATCGCTTGTAATGGGACTACCTCGTCGACGCAGTGTTCGTCCTGTTGTTCATCCGTGTTGAAGGACTTACTTATGACCACACTGCTTTCTTTATGTATCGTTGCCTCCACTATGGATGGGAAATTTCGAGCAGAGGATGGTCCCCGAGCTGGTTGCGTCCTAGCGACCTGATTCGGCTCTTAAGGAGTTCGCTATAGGAACTTGCCCATTCGTTCCCTCGATTCCGCACGCAAAATTCAAGCAAAAGAGGACTCCCGTCCTATTGCGCGCTCTGCCGACTGGCCCTCGATCTATGGAGCACGCTATTGGAACTCCATTCCGGCCGAAACTCGAAACTTCAAGCAGATGACGTCTCTAGATATACTGGTAGCCTCCCAGCGACTTTCCCTCGTTCTACAAAGTACGCCGTAGCACGGCTGGTCCCGCCATAACCTATACCAATCTTTCTCGCTGTCCAGCCGATACCCAATCAGATCCCCTCAGGCTTTTTTAACCCACCCGGTCCGACGTACCCGCGCCTTCCATACTTGGCTCACACAAGCGATTTCTGTTCCGCCCTGAAGCGACTTGAGAGTTACGTAGTAGCCTTCCTCCGTAGCTGCAGATGCGTGAGAGGCTGCTACTCAAACGCTCAGTTGCGACGGGAGGAGCTAGAAAACCTTCGAGTCGGGTGGTGGGAGGCGCGGCGAAATCGGCATTGCGGAGGAGCGGTTTTAGGTGTTTGTGGGGATCTGATGGGGGAAACATGGCCATGGTCATATGAACTTTTTTTTTTGCTTTTTCTTTTCTTTTGATCTTTGTCATGTTCTTCAGGAATTGCTCAATTGGTTTGGTCATTCCGTTTGCTTGCCTGCTCTCCCGGGCGTTCTTGCTCTCCATTTTTGCGCTTCGCATTATGCGACGAATATAAACATGACTCGTGGTTCACGTGCTTCTTCTGAATGCTCAGTGTTTTGTAAGGTCGGAGGAGACCAGACTGCTACAGGTACGCCATATGCAAGATCGCATGTGCTGATTCCTAGCTAACACTTGACCGACATTCGACTGCCATCTGTCTGACTGACGTCCGACCATCTGACTGTGACACTCTCTAGAGGGGCATGGGCTGTTCTAGGCCATCTACTATACAGAGATGCTACAGCATAAGACACAAATCTATGCTCGTGGTATAGCTATAGTACAGGGGATAGTATGGAGTGCGGTACGGGTATATATAGTACGGGGTTCAGCACGCAGCCCAGAGTCCAAGTCTCCGCGACTCTCAAGAGGACGACGAAGATGACGAGGGAGAGCTCCGAGGAGACATGGAGGACGCCGGGGATGACAGTGTGATCGAGGGGACTTTCAGAAGATTAGGCGTTCGCGCAGGCAGAGAAAGAGTCAGGGGAGAATACGAGTTCGACGAGGCAACGGACATATCAAGCGTTGGCGAGAGGAATTTCGCAACACCGTCGAGGATAATAGCAACAGGCATTCCAACAGAGCACATGCTCGCGACGAATCGATCTCCCCAAAACCGCTTAGCAATGTGAACAGGCGGATGCCATAGACGTGATGATTGCTTACTACTGGGCACATCGGGATGTCGTCAGGACTTTGCAGACTGAAACCAAAGCGCTTGAGTTTCGTCGAGATCAAGGATAGACCCCCCTTCGTCCATGCTATATTTTGTTTTCCGCCCTGTGATGAGTTCGTATAAACAAGCATCTCCCAACTCTGTTAGCTCCTGCAACCGATTGGCAGTCAGCACATCTTGCAGGCCAGCCTCGGTTGGCCCAGACGAAAGCACTGTATCTTGCAGGTTACGTCTCGCTACCGATGACCTTAATGTGATTCGCCCTCAGCATCATCACGAGCGCACTTTACCTCACTACAAGCCCAGGAAGCAATTGATGAGTCCGACACGAAGCAAAGGGGACACGAAGTTAGCAATCAGCAGCTGAATCCAACGCTCGGGAAAGATCCGACGAGGCCCCGCCATCTTGGAAGCACCTCACTTGACCACCAGCACCACCACGCTCACCTCACCCCATCCACACCGCTACCGTGGCGCCCAAAGGTCGATACACGTCTCTCCTTCGTCGTCCGTTTGTTCTCTTGTTGCTGTCCTCACTGGCAATTGTGGCTCTCTACAGCGCCGTCCCGCGATTACGGGCGTTTCTGGGTCAGCTCACCAGACCCAAGGTAAGCGTGATCAGTTCAGACATGGGTCGAATAGCTAAAACAAATACCTGCTCAGGCGCCACTGGGCCTTCCCTTAAGCCACCCGCGACCGATCACGACGAGCACAGTCATGGGTTCCACCTTCAAGAAGCCGCCTCAGGCCCCGCCGGTCTTCACTCATACACCCGAAAGCTTGATCAGTAACACGGAGAGGCTTCTAGCGAAGAACAAGGCGCTGCAAGACAAGATCGTAAAGGAGGTGACTGCGGAGACAGCAGACTTCAAGAGCGTGGAGCTTCCATTCGCGCAGGATGACAATGAGATGGCACTGGAGTCGCACATTATCGGCTTCTACCAGGCTGTTTCGACCGACGCCAAGCTGAGAGATGCATCGACCGAGGCCGAGAAACTGATGGATGATTTCTCCATTGAGTCTTCGATGCGAGAGGATATCTTCAATTTGGTGGATGCTGCGTACAAGAGGCAAAAGGACGACACTAGCCTTGATGCGGAAAGCCGGCGATTGCTGGAGAAGGACCACAAAGGCTACATCAAAATGGGTCTGGGCATTCCCGCTGGTCCAAAGAGAGATCGTTTCAAGGCGATCAAGAAGCGCCTATCCGAAATCAGCATCACATTCCAGAAGACTCTCAACGAGGAGAATGGCGGCCTTTGGCTGACGCCAGAGGAGCTCAATGGTGTGCCTTCGGACGTTCTGGAGAACTTGCAGAAGGGTATGGAAGGCACGCCAAGTGAAGGCAAGCTTTGGCTCACCTTCAAGTACCCGGATCTCTTCCCGACGTTGAAGTACTGCAAGAATGCAGACGTGAGACAGCAGGTCTTCATTGCCAACGAGAACAAGTGCCCCGGCAACATTGAGCTCTTTAAAGAAGCGATTGTCTTACGTGATGAGGCAGCTCGTCTCTTAGGGTACCCAAACCATGCCACCTTCCGGATCGAGGACAAGATGGCAAAGACTCCCAAGACGGTCGATGACTTCCTTGGCGACCTGCGGAAGCGCTTGGCACCTGGCGGTCTCAAGGAGATTCAGAAACTGAAGGAGCTGAAGAAGGCTCAAACTGGCAACGCCGACAAGTACTTCCTATGGGATCACCGCTTCTACGACACTTTGATGCTGGAGAAGGACTATCAGCTGGATCAGCAGCGGATTTCAGAGTACTTCCCACTACAGACGTCGATCAACGGCATGTTGAACATTTTCGAGGAGCTCTTTGGACTCGTCTTCGTCGAGATCCAAGGCGAGCACCGCGATCAGCTTTCCACGACCGGCAAGGGAAGTGATATCGTCTGGCATCAGGACGTCCAGGTCTTTGCTGTGTGGGATCATGAGTCCGAGGGTGGCAATTTCGTGGGGTATCTATACCTCGACCTATTCCCACGTGAAGGCAAGTATGGCCATGCCGCCAACTTCAATCTGCAACCTGGCTTCATCAACGCGAATGGCACTAGGTAAGCGAAATACAGATCAGCAAGGCATTGTCCGGATACTGATATTTCGCAGGCGGTATCCTGCCACAGCATTGGTCTGCAATTTTAGCAAGCCGAGTCCCAAGAAGCCATCGCTGCTTAAGCATGACGAGGTGGTCACGCTCTTCCACGAGCTGGGACATGGTATTCACGACTTGGTCTCCAAGACCATCTACAGCCGGTTCCACGGCACATCGACCGTTCGCGATTTCGTCGAAGCACCCTCGCAGATGCTCGAGAACTGGTGCTGGACGCCATCTCAGATCAAGTCACTCAGTAGGCATTGGTCGTACCTCACGCCCGAGTACACGCAGGCATGGAACGAAAGCAACAAGGCGATCCCGCAGCCGTCGGAGAGCATGCCCGACGACTTGATCAAATCCATCATTGACACTCGTCACGTCAACGACGCGCTCTTCAATCTGAGGCAATTACACTTCGGTACCTTCGACATGACGGTCCACGAGGCCTCGTCCCACGACGCCGTCAAGCAGCTAGATGCATCTGAGACATACAACAAGCTTCGCAAGGACATCAGCAAGCTCGACGGACCCGAAGAGCTGGGCAAAGGCTACCACTGGGGACATGGTCAGGCTACTTTCGGACACCTGATCGGTGGTTACGATGCTGGCTACTATGGCTATCTCTCCAGCCAGGTGTACTCGGCCGACATGTTCTACACCATCTTCAAGAAGGATCCCATGAACGGCAGGGAAGGCCGTCGCTACAGGCATACCGTCCTCGAGCGCGGCGGCTCTCAGGATGAGATGCAGACCCTCGAGGAGTTCCTCGGTCGACCACCTAGCACTGAGGCTTTCTACCAGGAACTTGGGGTGGCTTGATCGAGTATTGGGATCATGTTGTTCGGCGGATATGTACGCAGCACAGGGGTGTGACTCTGCTCAAATTGGCGATAACATGGTACCAAAGACTCTCATGTTGAACAGAGAAAACTCTTCTGTGCAGATGTCCTATTTCAAATTGTATAGCATACCCATCCGTGAGTCGGGAATGTTCTGCTGACAGACTCCGCAGTGGCACGAAGAGAGTTCCTACGTGGAGAGATATTGCATCTCCAAATATCTATGTGAAGCAGAAAGGTTCCCTGCATAGCACAGATCTCGTGACTGACTTGTTTTGTTATTATATGCACCCGACAATCGACTCTGGTGAGTGACGGTGTCTCTACCGTAGACGTATGCATCGCCATCATGTACATACTCGCGCATCATCTGGCGCGTCAGTGTTGGCCGTAGACGGGGCCCCGCGGACATTGGTATTACCCGGTAAGTTGAAGGTTGCCATTGCCATGGACCAGGTTGTTGTGATGCAAAAGGGCAGAAAAACTCACGCAGGACAATCAGGCTGGAGGGAAGTACTTGCGATATGCTCAGCCTTCGACATAGCAGCGGCAGCCACACATGCCGTGGCAAGCACAGTCGTTGGAACGGTGTGTGATGTAGCATTCACGAAGTTGTCAACAGCACAGTGTCCGGACTGAAGGGCGAGAACCCATTCGCACGAAGTCCTTCGTCCAGCCTCAAGGCCAAGCGGATCAACAGGGGTATTGTCCTACATCGAAGCTTTGATCTGCTATGATTTCCAAGTCCAGAAGTGCTGCGACAGAAGCTTCTACTACCATTTTGGGAGACATCGCGGATCAGGAAATTTTCTTGGCATAGTATCTCTGTCTTTCTGTCTGAAGCTACATGTTGTTGGGACCCCGAAGAGGGAGGGCTGAGAGGCACAATCATCCATTGCTCGTGTCGAAAAGGTATCATAAAGCAGCCAAAAACACTCTCCAACGCCCATGATCTCGTCATGATCTCGTCAGAATCCTGCGGCAGAGAGGCCTTCGCAGCCTAATTCGTGTCCTTCTTGCCAAATGGCAGCTTGTCCTTGACCTTATCCGTGAACTTCTGTTTCTCGCCCGAATTCTGTGGACCGCTTGATGCACCTCCAGTGTTCTTGGCAGTGTTATTGGCCACTTCACCTGACATGACGTCAACCGAGACTGCCTTCCGAATGAGGAAGGAGCGCGAGTTTTACTTACCAGTGGGCTGTCCTTCTTTGCTGGAGACGCCGGCTTCTTCCGCAGCCGGCTTGGGGTTGTCTGGGACGATTTGGCTCTCCCCCCAGTGCTTATCGCCTAGCTTCTCGCCGCCAGCAGTTGGGATGGCATCACGGTTCTCCATCGTCCCTGGCTTGCCTCCTGCAGGCGCAGGCGGCTTGTGCTCGGAAGGCTCCTCGCGATCCTCGTTGGCCTTGTCCGTGTTCGCACTGATCTCTGCCGGTATCGTGGTAGTCTCAGCGGTATCTGACATCGTGTTGTCGGTCGTGCCTGCTGCTGTTGCGCTCTTGTCAGCCCCTTGCTCTCTGGGCTCACTAGTCGCAGCCGTTGATCTCGTCCCGTCCGGAACGGTTGAGTCGAGGACCAAAGGTCTCTTTCGGAGCAGGAGCGGCAGTCGTACCTTCTGGAATACCCTGAGTCTCGTGTCTCTGCTCCAGGGTGTCCTTGATGTATTCGGTGCCTTCTTGGTGGACTTCGTCTGCGGGCGCATCATTAGCAACGCTCGCATTGTCTAGCGTCCTGGCCTGAATGTGTCACGCTTACCCTGACTAACCGACTCTGCCATGTTGGTTGCCTTTGTGTGGTGTTTTCTGTCCAGAGGGCTTCGAGGAGTATCCGCGACTGAGAGCTTTATGTATGTCGGACGCAATGACTAGCTAGCTGTGCCGACGTGTGCGATAGCTGAAGGAGTAAGCACGACCTTTTCTTTTCCTGTTGTTGGTGGTGGCACGGAGGGGTGGAGAGTGGGGGAAAGAGGGGAGGGGTGCGTGGATAGAAATCGGGGCAAAGGGCGTCGCAGGTATGGCACCTACGTAACAGTGCTGCGGTTCTGGCGGCTAGGCGGGTGTTGCGAGCAGCTGACGAAGCGGAGGCGACGGGCAGAAGTGTCACGCAGGTGTCACCGTGTGTCAGTGTGCACCTTAATAAGTGCGCTCGAGAGTTGGAGCGTGTAGCTCGGAGGAGAGTTCACAGTAGTTGAGGGAGGACTGGATTGGCGAGCACTGACGTCAAGTCTAGTGGGAAGGGAGCTTGAACCTGGAAAGTCGACCTCACTTCTTGCCAACTCCATCCATCCGTTAAGCCATCCATCACACACTCATCACATCCAATCCAATTCCGTTACACGCATTCTGTGATTGTTGTGCACGCCATCGGGAAGAGCCGTCCATCCCACGCAGTACGTGTGGGGAGGGTCGGACGACGATGTGGGAATGCCTCAGGCTGACGCGCAATGACCAGCATTCGCCCGCAGATCTGACTAGTGAATCTGCAGGCCGCGCCTATCTCTAACACACGAGACATGCAGCCATCATCACCACCGACCAGAGAGACTGGACACTTCGAACCCTTCCACAATGATCAGGACTGCATCCGAATCCATGAGCAGAACCTGCGAGACTCTCATATCTCACGTCCCACACGTCTACATCGCTGCCCGAGGAAACGTATACTGGCATCGAACTGCCCATCTACCCAACTATTTATCCGCACCGATCATAGCTCGAATACATCTCATCGTCAGCAAATTTCGTCAGTAAATCGATAATCTTCCGATCCTGCTCCTCCCACTCACGATTGGTCTTGGCAAAACTGTAACATGACACCGGTCAGCACGACCATCAGCACCAACAAGGCGATAGAAACTGCACTCACATCGTGTCCCACGGATGAATACTCACTCCTTCATACATGCCCGTCCGGTGAACATCACTCGCACCAGTCCCCTGACTCTCCTGACTCTCCGGACCCCGACACCATTCCAAAAAAGTCTCACTCTCCTTCTTACTCCCTCCCTCCACACCCGCACTGCCACTCCCAACTTTCGGCCGCCTGTGCGAATTAAACCTCCCCTCCATCGCCACCACATCGTATCCAGCGTCCATGACTTTGCCGGAAATCACCAACTCCCCATTAGCCACCGTATCCGCCATATCCGCAAAGCACCTCAGACTGGGAAGGATGACCTCGTTCAGAGATACGGCGTCCATGGCCCAGATCATCGACTGGAGGTGAGGCGCGAAGCCTTCCCCCTTGGCGCAATTCCACGTCATGCCCACCAATTTCGTCACATCGTCCAGTCGGTCCATGTACGCATCGCTCCAACACACACTCCGCGAACTCGAAGGCAAGAAGGGACCCCTCAGGGACGCATTCATGAGGATGTATCGCTTGTACGCTCTGGCGAGGCGGGAATCGTCGGCACGTAACACTTCCCAGTAAGCTCCGAGATCCAAGCATGTATTCTCTCTCTCGATCACGCGGACGTTGGGAAGGTGGCGAAGCTCGGATGTCTCGACCGTATGCTGGCCGTTGAAGATGAAGATGAAATCCGCCTTGGAATGGAGCGCGTGTCGGCGGAAAAAGGCGATGTTCTCCCTATCAGCCAATCCATCCATCAGTAAGTAAGTAAGTAGCCCTTTCTTTCCCCCCTTGTATGTACATGCTGGAAGAAAAGAAAGGAAAGGTGTGTACGTACAGCGCCGCCTCACTCTCACTATAAGCATACAGGATCAAATCTTCATTCTGTCCAAACGCTCTCAATCCATGATCGGTGGTGGTGGTGCCATTCCAACTCTTGCGGATTCCACTGACGAAGTCCTGCAACACTCCGGGAATGAGGGCTTGGCCTTCGTGGTGCGGCTGCGAACGCGTGGGGTGGATGGTTGTGAAGAGGTACCAGCAGGAAATGGACACGATGCACAAAGCTATCACGGCGCCGAAGGGGATCTTTCGTGCGAGCATTGTGTTCGTTGTCCTGAGGAAGGAGGGTTGAGTTTTTGGAAGGATACGCGAAGTGAAGTCGAGAATGGACGAGCTTTCCATCCCCCTCTCTCATTCCTCGCGATCCGCTGTGTGACCCTTTCTCTCTCTCTCTCTCTCTCTCTCTCTCTCTCTCTCTCTCTCTCTCTCTCTCTCTCTCTATCTCCAGTCACACTCGCCGACGGCCCCTCGACTTTTATGCGAAATTCCTCATGCACTTCAGCACTCCAATTCCCTACCACAACCCATACATAGCCTTTCTCCTGACTGCCACAATGGTCGCCTTCTGCCTCGTCGAGGGTCGGAGACTTTTGCAGCAGAGTCTAGACCGTGTTGCATTCCAGCACTGCGGTCACACAAGCTCGGCTCGCTGTACCTTGCAGCTGTGATCAACGCCAGCCAAGCAATTCACATGCGCTTGCCGATGACTAAGCCGAGTGTTCGGCATGCCGAATATAACAGCGACAGCTATCCGTGACGCGGAAAAAAAGCGGGAAAGCGGTCCTTGTGTATGTACAAGAAAGTACCCCTTCAAAGGATGAACGCCGCAAGCACCATGCACAACATCAATCAATCAGCACTACCAATCAACCACCCACTCACTCGCTCCACTCTCCCAAAACTCATCACAAGCAGCCTTCAACCCAAAATTACTCCTCAGATCCTCGATCTTCAACGGATCCCTCGTCAGCGGATCCGTCGGACTCCGTTTCAAATGCTCATAGATCGTACTCCGCTCATACGAATGTCCATTCTTCGTGATGACGGGATCATGCATCGGCTCAAACGTAATCATATCAATCAGGTGATCCGGGATCTCGCGCGGTCTCTGGTTGGCGGGATCTGCGGATTCGAAGACGGAGCGGAGAGTGGTGGTTTTGGCGTTGAAGTGGGCGGCAATCTCTTCGCTGCGTTCGGAGGCTTCGACGGGGCCGAGGGTGCCGGCGTGGAGTTCTTTGGAGATGAGGTGGAGTTCGGCTTGACGCTCTCGTTCGAGGATTTCTTCCAGTTCGGCTCGGAGGTGGCCTTGTCGTCGGAGTCGCTCGCGGTCCCGCGCGGAGAATTTGGCCTTTTTGCAGGCTAGGACAAAGTGTGCGAAGGTCGGTAGGTCTGAGGGTGAGATTTTGGCGGATGGAGTTGGGTGGAGAACTTGATTGTAGGCCGTGAGAGCGGATGATAAGGCCTCGTGAGGGTGGTGTAAGGCGAGCTGTGCTTGCGCTACAAGGCTGTCAGCCATGTCAAGCTGAAGCTTTGTGATGCCGGGAACTTTCCAGTCTTCAAAACAAGAAAAGTGGAAATGCGCATCCCTTACCGAGAAAATAGAAAGCCTTGTGATTCTGCCCTCCCTGAGTGATATCAATCGACTTCAGACAATCATTCACAGCACCCTCCCACCGCTGCAATTTCAAGCGCACATTCGCTCTATTCGTGAAGATGAGCGGGTTCTGCGAGTATTTCTGGATGGCCTGTGTATATAATTCTTCTGCCTTGACAAAGTTGCCTTCTCTAAAAGCGGCGTTGCCTTGTTCTTTCAGCTTGTCGGCGAGATAGGAGGCCATCAGACGTCGCAGATGAGGTTACCCAAGAAGTATGAAATGAATAGAACGTTTCCAAAGTCAGGTTGGGTTGAAACCTTAAAGATAAGTGTTCGGATCCAAGACAAATGAGGTGGAGGACGTTGCGCAAGTCCAAGCGCAAGCACGGCCGATACGTGGCTGTGTTTCCGCATTGGGTAAGCGCAACTTCTCAAAGTTCTAGAAGTGAATGGAAGTGCAAGGCCAAGTCGCTTGCTTATGAAGCATCTTTGCAGTCTGCACAACTAACAACTACAAGTGCGGACAGATTACTGTTAGAGTAGATCGTCAGAACATAGGTATTGTCAGAACAGAGTGTGGAGTTTATGCGTAAATGAAAATTGAAGAGAAATTGACGCATTAGGCCTACTTCTCCCGACAGGCATCCCCAGCTTCACATGACAGCTGCTCCTGCATTGCCCCTGTCTTATTTGCCACGAAGATTTACGCCCATTCTAACCATCCAAGCCATCAACATCGATCAGACTGCTTTCGAATTGCTGCGCGAGTCGTTAACCATCAGCTTGACCAAGTCCTGTTTCGAGCGCCTCCGCTGTAAGGTAGAGGACTGTAGCACATATTTATATGCCCGCGCCCTTACCTCCACCTCAGGTATTCCTCCTTTCTTTGTACATACTCTCCCAACGTCAATCTAGCAGTCGTCCAAGATGGGGTACCGTCTCTTCGCTCTCTTCTCTCTTGCGTCCATCACGCTCGCATCCTTCGTCCCAGCGCTCCGCTCAGACTACCCTTCTGAGCCTCCAACTTGTACAGATGGCGGCCAACTCCACTGTTGCCAGGCTACTTTCTCCGGCAGTCTTGCCCCCGTCACGCTCGCGGCAGATCTAGCCTGTTATGAGTTGACTCCAGCAGTCGTAAACTGCATCATCAGTGAGGTCTACAACCGCTTCACACCAGGGCCACTTGGCTAATGCGAATATTTCCTAGCCGACGCCCCGACAGACCAACCTGACGGCTGCGTGGGCGAATATGCATGCTGCCAAGTTAATGACTTGGCACCAGTCATTGGGCTCTTCTGCAGCAAGCCGCCTGGAGGCTGTACAGGTTCTGAGGTGCGTAGTCGAAATGTGCTTCTACGATCGAGACTGATCTGTTCCGCTAGGGTGGTGACCCACCGCATTGCCTGGACGTTATCGACGATCGCTTTGGTCACTGTTCGCGTGACGACGTTAATAGACAAAGGACCGATCTTGGAATGGATTCGTTGGGCGGCTTGCTAGGTGGCTTATAACTTGCAGCCCATGCAAGTACTCTCTGTCAGTAATAACACTCAATTTAGTTCACGTCTGTTTCAACTGTCTCAGACCGTCCAATTGTGAGCTCATGTCGGGAGGCCCAATTGGACGCGAATGGGCTTCATAATAGTTCATAGTTGAGCAAGGAAATTGTCGGCTCATAGGATCACTTCCCAACGCTCATATGCTTGCAATGCTTCTGTCGCTTTTCCTGTACACGGCAGGTCCTCAGTTCATGCTCCGAGGGTGACTCTATCCCCTTTGTCCACTTGTGCCTGTCACCTCTCCAGCCTTGCCTTGATTCTTGCCCGCGCCTGGTGCAAGGGTCGGCTGATCCCCACCAATGCTCTGACTTTGCCGCGCTAGGCCACGATTCGAATCAGGAACGTGATGCGCTTCTTGTCGTCCCTGTTGGGTGAAAGCCTCCGGCTCCGCGGCATACTTCTTCAGATCCTTGTAGCTCACCACCTCCAATGCCTTGTCGTGTGAAGCATGAAGATGCACTTTGGGCACAGCTGCCTTGTCGAACTTCCCTTCTTCCGCGGCTCTCATCGCATCTGCGAAGTGCTGGGCTGCGAGGCAGGTTCGATCACCCTCTTTTAGTTTCTCGATATCAGGCGTGGCGTATTCGGATTTCGAAAAATGGGGCGTTATGGTTACGGCGATCGAATGGTTGTCCTTGTCGTCATCGCCTGAGCGGCAATAGCCATCTTTGTAGACGCCTACGGGAGGGTTTTTGGAGAAGAGAGCAAGCATGCCGCCAGCAACTGGGAATAATTATCAGCCATGTCCTGGAATATGATGCTGCGAGATACATGTAGTATAGTACCATTCTTGTGCTGCATCATCGGCTTCGTCGAGGTTTGAGGATTGGCCATTGCGGTGGTAGTTAGGAGGGCGAATTGGGCAATGCTAAGGCGGTCGAAACAATGGTATAGCTACGATAGCTGTAGGTAAACGTTTGATGGCAGAGAAACTCCTCTCCAGCCATCGTGGAACTTTGCTGCGTGTGGTGATCTCATGCCTTGACATCACCATTACACTCGGTCAGCCAGACCAAAACGCTGCAGGAACGGCTCGTGTTGTCATCGAACTCCAAGCAATCGACGCTAATGCAGGTACAGCCGGCTGCACCCGTCTCCGCCCGATGCCGGGAGCTCAAGCACAGCAGGTCAATCACATGCGAATCCGACTTCACTTCTTGACACTCACACCTGTCAAGACCGTAACTAGCGACAGCAACGCTGCTTATTCTCTACCGACTTCATATGAAACTCCACGAGCTGAGCAAATCAGTGTCGAATCGAGGCACTTGGCTAACTATCTGGAGGGTCTCCCATCATCTGCTATCACACCGAAATTGCGAGCAGCTTATAGGACAGCATCACCTCCATCACTCCGGAGCGCTTATCTTGAGGAGCTTGATACTCATCGGCGCCCTCAACGGAGTTCTCAGCAATGACCTCTCCGTGGCCCCCACCGTTGTCTTCGGCAGCGATCTCCGCTAATCCAGCTATACCTTGACCACCGAGAAGTACCAAAGCTGTAGATATGTGCACCCTTCAGCGCCCTCTTTGAGCAAGACCTGTGATGCACACACTAACTACCCAAAACCTCCAGTGGCTCCACTGGGCAGAAAGCACCCACTACAGCAAGCGATTACGGCTCGTAGAGAATTCGGGACCTGTTGTCGTTGTCAAAACTAATCGCTTTCGCTACTCCGACTTGCCCTACCGAACCGATCTCTTCTCCATCTGCGGACGGACGACAGCCAGTCGTACATGGCTTCCCCGGGCCAGACACGGATGCATCAACGTCCGCGAAGTCCGAGCATGCCAGTGAAAATCATATCCACTGCCTTATCGATGGAGATGTCACTGAACCAAGGCGCTTGCTCCTTTGACTCCGCTTTGGTCTGCATTAATCGTCAACCCGTGGATCTATTCAGGTGACTTTTGGGTCGAAGGCACAGGAAGTTTCCCTGCGCCACTGATGAGGCAGGTTGCTAGCAGGCCGCGTCGTCGTGACCAAGTCACACCACCGATGGACAAGAAAACGGGGCACTCTGGCACGGGATCAATCATCACGGTGGACGCATAGTGGAACTGCGATCTGGAGAAGATCTGTCGCACCTCCTGACGAAGCGTATTATCGTCGACCACATCGCCCTGCAGGCGTGCGTGGCTCCGATCGGGGACGACCAGCGGTTCAGCACTGGAGTTGTTATCATGGGTGCAGATCATGGGCAACGAAACAAGCCGATGTCACAATGCTTACAGCTCTGCTCTTCTAGCTCCGTCGGACGGGATACATTACGGAGAGTCGGGTGTGCTGCAGCAGCGCGTGAGGACTAAGCTTCGTATCATTGTGGAGAAGAAGGAGTCGTCTGTGGCAATGGAAGGTAGGGAGAGGCATCCATACGTGATGATTCTACCTCTACATGGTGGCAAAGGAAGAGGAGAGGAAGAGGTGACATTCTCTCAAATTCATCATGTTCAATGGATGTCGTCGATGCCAGGTCTTTCGATGACTGACTTATTGCCTTCCCTTTGGCCTCGATAAGCTATGAACAAGAATGAAATTGAGAGAACACCGCTGAGATCAGAATGGATCAAATGATTCTGATCTTCAATGCTTCGTCGTCGTCGTCGTCGTCGTCGCATTACTCGTAGCAGCCTGATACGCACTTTTAACACCCGCCTCGAGCGCCGGGCTGACTTTGCCAAACTGTTCCAGCAGCGCGGCCAAGACCTTCTGATTATCCACATTCACCAAGGTACCCGCGATATTCCCGTACAGATGCTCCTTGTCCGTCTGCGAAAACCCTTGATAGAACAACCGCGGCTGCTCGTAGTCGATATCCTCGTCAATCACGGATTCCCAGTGGACCGTCGTGCCGTTCAAGTCCTGCTCGATGACGCTGCCGGCGCGCTCGACCACGTTGATGGGGTCGATGTACTCCGCGGGGAAGTTCTTGCGGGACCCCTGGTTGCCGTGCTGGGTGAGGTGGCCGTCGCGGTCGAAGTTGGCGACGGAGGCGAAGGGGCAGTTGACGGGGACGTCGTCGACGTTGGCGCCGACGCGGTAGCGGCCGGCGTCGCCGTAGGCGAAGAGGCGGGATTGCAGGACGGGGTCGTTGGAGGGCTCCCAGCCGGGGACGGTATGGCCCGGGGAGAAGTGGGACTGTTCGATCTCGGCAAAGTAGTTGTCCGGGTTCTGGGTCAGGGTGATGCGGCCGACTTCGTGGTATTCGGCGTCGGGCCAGTCCTTGGTGAGGTCGAGGATGTCGTAGCGGTACGCGTCCGCTTCGGCCTGGGTCTTGGTGGCGATGCCGACGGTCCAGGAGGGGTAGTTGCCGTCCTGGATGTTGTTGTAGAGGTCCAGCGTCGCCCAGGCGTCGTTCTCGCCCGCAATCTTCTTGGCCTCGGCGTCGGTCAGGTTCTTGATGCCTTGGTCGGTGCTGAGGTAGACGCGTGCGTAGACCCAGCTCCCATCGTCTTGGACGAGCTTGTAGGTGTGGCCGCTCCAGCCATCCATGTGGCGAAATCCATAGGGTGTGCCAAGGTCGGAGAAGAGCCTCAAGAATTGAAGCAAGGCTTCGGGGAATTGGGCGGGCCAGGACCAGAAAGTGTTCCAGTCTCGTGCATTGGTCGCGGGATCAGTCTGTGTGAGCAGCACCACGGCTGTCAGCTCATGTCATCATTACACATGCGGTGTTATTACACTGTAATAACACATGCGGTGTCGTTACACTGTAATTACACACGCGGGGTCGCTACACTGTCATTACACATGCGGTATGTGATGTGTTTCGTGTAGCTCTCTCGCACGTACCTTTTGTGTGTGGATGAACCTGGGAAATTTGACGGGGTCGCGGATGAAGAAGCTGCGCTACCCAGTAAGCCTGCCTGAGCTTATACTCCGCAGTAGTGGCCCCCACCAAACGCGGCAACTGAAGAATAACTTACACCGGAGTGTTGTTGAAGACCCAGTCGAGGATGCCCTGCTTGGTGCGCATCTTGATGGCGAAACCTCGAGGATCACGCGCCTCGTCGGGAGAGCCGCGACCACCTCCGACGGTGGAGAAGCGCATGGTGACGGACGTCTTGGTTCCCTTCCTGAAGACATCTGCTGCGGAGAGCTTCTCGGCAAAGTCGGTGGTGACCTCGAAGACGCCGTGGGCTCCGGCGCCTCGCGCGTGGACGATTCTCTCCGGGATCCGCTCGCGGTTGAAGGTGGCCAAGGTGTCGAGCATGTGAACATCCTGGAGAAGTAATGGTCCCCGCTCACCGGCCCGCTGGGCACCGAGAGGCTGGAAGTAGGGCTTGCCATTGCGCTGGGTGTAGGTGAGATCGGAATTGTTCAGCGAGGACTGTTCCTGCTTGAGGTTGGTGCCTTGGAAGAGGTCGGTGGTGTAGGCACTGCCTGTCTTGCCCGAAGGAGGAACGGTGACCCTCTTCAACGTGCTACCGCTACTTGCAGCACCCAGGACTGGACCCAGTAGAAGAAGGGCGAGGGCCGTGAACTTCATGGCTTCCGGTCGGCAGGGCACACAAGAGGGGAGCGAGGGAGATGCTGGAGGCGGGAGGAGACATGGCGAGGAGGCGCAAAGGGCTCTTTATTATATCACTACGCGATTGCCTGCCCAATCTACATGCTACTGATGGAGTACGGATCTAGAAGGATGGAAGAGGCGGAGGACAGGCATTGCAAGACCAGAGGTGCTGGTGTCGGGATGGCGGATGGAGATGGAAGGCAGAGGACAAGGTGTACGGGACCAGGTGAACAGGGGCTGTGAGAAAAGCGAGATGGATCAATCACGGTGGCAGCATTGTCATCATTGCCTTGTTTGGGGCAAACGGCACCGAGGTCTGTAGGAGTGTGAAGCAGAGAGCCCTGCCTACTGCTTCGCGTATTGGCATATGATATGCCAATACGGGTAGAATAAGCCGAGGGACAAAAGGGACGAGGCCACATTTGATGAGAGATGGCATGAAAAGCCCATCAATTCTCGGTGGTGTGAGTGTGCTCGGTGGGCTTCCAACCTTCAAGGTTAGGTTATCGGCTGGTCCCCACTTCATCTTCTCCTTCGAACAAGCGCTAACCTGAAGAAGTAATTAATGCGGGCCTGAGGTCATGTGGGCCGGAAGTCCGTGCAGTGCAGGCTCGCCTAAAGTCACCCGTCAGGTCTCGCCGTAAATCATCCAACAATTCTCCTGTCTAATTAGCAGTAGCAGTAGCAGCATTCCAGTCTTCCACTCCATTCCATTCGCTTTCGCATTCGACACGTCGCAAAACAGATTCCCATTCTCCCTCGTCGTGCTACCAAGGTAGACTGGAAACATGACAGGCTCTTGTTCTGTTCAGTCGTGATTATCATACCTGTTCATCAGTCGAAAAACTCTTCAGTCATGAATACACCGCTCAGTCGTTTAAAGGCCGCGATTCGGTCCTTACAACTTCGCTCGCGCCTTTCCCACCCCACCACCGTCCTTCAGCTTCTCCACCTCAAAGTACGGCAAAAACAACCTTAGCACCCGTCTCTCCTCGGCCGTATATTTCCTCGTGCCAAAGGCCAAGGCCGTTTCCCCAAGCGATTAGACACTCCTCAAGGGCATCTCTAGCTTCTTGCCGTTCGCATTGTACGGGATCACGCCATCCACCGCGGGCAAGGGGAAGTGCGGCACGTGTCGTCGACTCAGATCCTGCTGGATGCCATCGCGGATCCGCTTCACTAGCTCGGGTCGGAGTTTCTTCGTCTTCTTCTGCTTCTTCTCATCCCGAAGCAGCAGGAAGAGACATACCCGTTCGCTCTCATCCTGTCGTCGTCGTTGCTGACCGACGCAGATGGAATCCAGCACTTCTACCTGGGCCACTCTCTCCAGCACCGTGTCAATCTCCCTGCTGCCGGAGCGAATCCCCGACGGGTTTAGCACTCCATCCGAACGGCCGAGGATGGTCAATCCCTTCGTATCGGGATCGATCTTGACGTGATCGCTATGCGTCCACACGTGCGCAAAGCCTTCGAAACATGCCGCCCGATATCTCTTTCGCTCTGTATCGTCGTTCTAGAACTCAGCGGGCATGTTCGGGAATGGCTTCTTATATACCAGCTCCCCGGCTTCGCCCAAGGGAGCGGACTTGCCCTCGGGAGTAAAGACGTCGACGTCCATCCCGAGGCATTTGAGTGCGGTCTCTCCCGCGTACGTAGGCAGCGTTCGACTGCCATGGAGGATTTTGCCGCACAGTTCTGTGCCGCTCGAGGTGGAGATTTGGCATGCGGTGCTGAAATTCCGGTAGATCTAGAGGGATGTCTGCTTGGTTAATAAGAGCGCGCTGGTAGAAGGGATGTGCGTAAGGTTCTGACTGTAGGCAAGCCTATTAACGTTAGCCTTTTACAATTCCGTGAAGTATCGCGGTCCTACTCCGAAGGATGTTACGCCCGTAGCTAGTACTAATTTTAATCGTCGTTCTAGTGTTGGATAGAAGGGCGAGCCGTCGTAGAGGACGATTGTAGCTCGGCTTGAGAGTACTGCGATCATGATATTCCACAGTGTCCAGCCGATGCCGGCGTAGTAGTAATGGACGGCCGTGTCCTCGTGGTCGTAGTTGAGCAAGTGCTCTTCCAGGCCGTTAATCACCAGACCTCCCTGGGAATGGACGATGCCCTTCGGTGTCCCCGTCATCCCCATGGAGAACATGACCACGAAAGGCGTGTAGAAGGGGACCTGCTCGTATTATAAGCGTAGTCCGGTATCCCTACTATAGAAAGACGTAAACGAAACCTAGCCTCTAGGCGTCTTCTTCTCTATACTAATAGTCGTAGCTCCCTTAGCCTAGAAGTGGTGGTAGTAGTGGCATGATTTCCTACTTTTGGTTTCCTCTCGTTCGTGGTGCGAAATGAGGTGTTGTGTTAGTGTCTCGGGTATAGTAGATAGAGGTCCAGGTACATGGAAGGGAAGGGCAAGCTGTAGATGTCCATAGCTCTTGACATGACTGCTTTGCCTTCGCGGTAACATTAACTTTCGACTTGTACCTCTGCCCCGTAAGAGGAAACACATCTTTGGGACGAGACGAGCGAAGGAAATCCGTGTGCCTTTTCACCGCAGTACTGAAGCTATACTTATCAAAACATGTCCAATAATTCTTCTAAAGGCTCGGGGTAATCTGCTGTCCAGCAGCTTGGGGCTGCCGAGTAGCCGAACAGATGGCGTTGATCGCTTCAGCAATATAGACGACATTGCCCTCGTTCAACCCTGCGACGGAGATGCGCGAGCTATCCGCCATGTAAATCGAATACTCGTCTGGTGGAGAGCAGAGAGGAGTTAGCATGATCGTAGCGCGCAATGGATTTGGATCAACAACATACCTCGAAGCAAATGCACTTCGCCGCGAGTGAGACCTAGAATCGTAAACATGCCAGCTTCTTCAACGACATGGTCAAAGTTTTTAGGACAACCTTTTTTCCAGCAAACCCCACGTCAGCAAGAGAGTCCAAAATCACAAAGACAACCGCAATCATATCAGATGAGAAACTTACCAAGCCGCTTCAACTCCTCCACCAACCGCGCCCTCATAGCCTTCAACCTCAAAGTCATCCCCCTCAGATCCTCCTTCCAAGACCCCCTCAATGCCTCATCCCCCAGAACCTCCGCCGCAACCCTCGCCCCAAAAGCCGGCGGGTTGGAAATCTCACTCCTTATCAACCATTCCAAATGCGATTCCACCACCCTCACCTCCGCCTCCGAAGTGGTGACGAAATGCAAAGCCCCCGCACGTTCACTGTAGAGGCCCATGTTCTTCGCAAAACTCACGCACACGGCGATTTCCATGCCGTGGGAAGCGAAATGGCGAATGGCCCAGGCGTCGGCGTCGAAGTCCCCGGATGTAAGACCGAGATAGGCAGCGTCCAAGAGGGGGAAGAGTTGTTTGGCTTGCATGATGGAGCGGATCTGAGACCATTGCGACGGGGAAGGGTCGCAGCCACTGGGGTTGTGAGCCACGGCGTGGAGAATGAAAATGTCGCCCGAATGAGCGTTCTGGAGAGCGGTGAGGAGGGAGGAGAAATCGAATCGGCCGGCGGAATCTAGATATTCGTATGATTTTACCGGGAAACCGACGGTCTCGAAGACGGCGCGGTGGTTGCTCCAGGTGGGATTGGTGATGTGGACGGTGGTGGTAGAGCTGCATACACGTCGAAGGAAGGAGCCTGCTAGGTGGAGAGATCCTGTCCCTGAAAGTGCCTGAGAGGTGGCGACCTAGAGTGTTGTTGTTAGCTTGATGATGGCGAAATTTCCCGAATTGCGTAGCATCGCACTCTGTTTTCTTTCACAGCTGCAGCATCTTCGCCAAAGACCAGTTTCTTCGCTTCCTCGCGAAATGCAGGATAGCCCAGAATGGGAAGATATTCGTGATAGCTATTCAGAAGTCGCTCTTTCGCGGTCTGTACGGCAGGGAACACAAAAGGCTTTCCTTCATTGGTCTTGTACGTTCCCTGGCCAAGGTTTGCTTTGTTCGGGTTCGGATCACGATTGTATCTTTCGTCTTGCCATCAGACACCATCCACTGACAGTGGTAGGGAGGGAACATACAATGCAGTGACCTCGAAGATGTGATCTGGAGCGATCTGGGATAGGCCGTTTGATAGCATTTTGTGGGAGTACGAATTCCTTGACAGAGGCAGGTCAATTTGACGTGCGTCGAAGAATACTTTTGACTGTCTGTGACTGTGAGGTGAGTCGTCGAAATGAAGTTGGAAAGCCTCCGTAGCGCATTGAATCCCGGCTAGACATCCAAATTCCCTGCTCGTCGGCCAAGTCTACCTTCGCCGGCCGCCCTACAGTCACATCCACGAAATTTTTGCCGGGAAGTCGTGCGAGCCCTGACCGGGAAGCTGCCAATCCATTTGCCCTATCGCGAGCCTCAATCGTTCGTAGTGTGCGCCAGAACATCGAGTGCATTCCTCCGCTTCTATCCAGGAGGAGCTCCGTAACCAGACATCGAGATCAAAAAGCGCTTCACTCAAATCGGCAGGATTCCCTCTATATTTGACAGTGTAGCCGTCGATCTTCTGTTCCGTCTCGCCATTCTTGATGCGAATCCAGCAGGACGCAGGATGTGATGCGCCTTCGTTTTCGTAGTCTGGCAATTTCTTGGCGGTTGCCTCATCAGGCACTTCGAACATCGAGCCGTGGACAGTCTGATCCATCTACTAGAGCTGGGTACTGGTCCCATAGCTGCACTGCAATAAGTGTCCTGCTAGGAGCGCTGGCTGGAAAACCGCTTAGTACACCAGGATCTTGAAGCGTGCCGTAGAAGAAGTATTTGCCAGCCGGAGGGTCAATGAAGGCCCCGTCGGGCTCTGCGACATGATTGAAACGTCCTCAATGGAGCGAGGACTGTATGCAACACGCTTTGGGCTTTCAGTATCCGAGCCACTTTCAAGCCGGCACAGAACTCTTCGAGAGGTGGCCACTCTTTATGCAAGAACAGTCCAAACTCGCGCACTGCCTCAAACGCCTTTTGTCTATCCTTGTCCGACTCTGGGTTTCCCTCCACGGTTGTTTCTATTAGACCTCTTTCTTGACCTCGAGACATTGCGTGTTGTATATCATGTGCGCTCCGTCTCACGCGATCCTTTGTGGCTGTCATGTATCTCCTGCATTATTTGCTCTGCAAGATGCTTGTTGTGCTATAGAAGATCCATGTTATCTTGCTGACGTTGCGACATCCTTGGTGGATCCTCTATTGGTTTGAAAGGCTTGGGCGTCTCTTCCATCTCATCGCTCGATTCGTGTCACAGTCGGTTCGTCGAGGCCGCTCGGTAGGTGAACGACGGAGCTCCTGGTCGAGAAGCAGGCGGGGCGAATCGAAGCCGGGCGCATCGTGTCGTCGTGCAGCTTGTTGGTGTGATTCTCTCCATTGTTCAGGGACATGTGCACCTAATAGTAAGCCAAAGGACTTCTAACATTGATGGAGAGGTTCACAGGGACCCAATTCTGGTCATTTTGGACCACCTTCCAGATGCCGCCGATAGATAAGTTGACAGCGTGGAAAGGGAATGAAGATACGATGAAATGTGAGTCTCAAGTAAGTCGAGGCAAAGCCTGCACATACAGCTCGACCCAAAGGGTGAGGAAATTTTTCCAGTTAAGCTTGCCCTGGGATGGTGCTGACCGAAGGATTTGGCCGAATACACCCAATTCTCTCTGAATGCTAGGCCGTTCCAGTAATCCTCGACTTGACTACTCCCTTGGTCTGACACGCCCGAATCCATCCATAGCCTGTTTGTCTGGAGCCCGTCGCAGGAAGGAAAGTATCGCGGCTGCAGTTGTGAGACAAGTCTGGGAAAGCGATCTGGTTCCAAAGACTGGAGATGATACGGGTCGAGCATGATGGCACGATATCGTTGAGTGGTCGGAGAGAAGCCACATTCAAAGTTTTCATGTTAGGAGCGAAGTGAAGCGTGGGAGTTCACTATGCGAACTCCTTGGGCCAGCACTTCTCCTTCGTCCAAGCCTCAGGATGCGTACTAGCGTGCTGCTCAAGAATCTTCAGATTCGTGTTGTCCTAGACCGTGTCAGGTATAAACCCAGCCGGGTCCACCATGCAAGTACACTCACAAGCTCCTTTCGACAGAAAGCACATATCGACTTGGGCTTCGCAGCCTTGACGGGCGTACCGTTCGCATGCACCTGGATGCGAGTTCCGGCCTTCTCAGCCTGCTTGTGCTCCTTCTTGATGCGGTCTTTCTTGGTGATGGGCATCTTGACCGTCGATTCTCTCGTTGAATACGTGGTAGTGTGTAGTTCGACGACGGCTCGGAGTGGAAGTATTGATGCAGTTATGATAGACTTCAAAAGTTCGATAAAGAGAAGACGCGGTCGACGCGACGCGAGAAAATCGCGCAGGCAGCAAGTGCACGGACGCCAAGACATCACGTGCTACACTAGCTCACTCACTCACATTGAGTCGCTAGGAGGACAAGCATGTGACACACTAGACGAATTCCAGAGTGGACAGAGTCTGGAACGCGAAAGCGAGTATACAGCCTATGTTCGCAGCAAGGCGTAATTGCCTTCCCGAGAACCCTCGCATAATCCAAGGCCAGCGAGTCCCAATAGCGCAAAATCAACGATAGCAGCCACCGAGATAACACTTTGATGTGCGAAGACGTTATATCTAGTCTTCCTCTTCCACCCTTATGCACATGCACGCCATGAAACCCAAGACAAACAGGCCGCCCAACCTACGTTCTTCTAATCTCCCTCAAAGTCCTCGCATCAAGGCACAAAAGATAACTGCTCCCAATCTTCCCATCGAAACGAACACTCAAAACAAGCCCCTCATCCTCCTCTTCTCCATCAGGTCTCGCAACAAATCTCGGTTCCGAAGGCGTATGATCTTCGCGTTCTCAAATCCAATTACTCTCCACTAATAGCATCCCAAAGTGTAGACCTCCCTCGATCAATCAAGCTCCAGTCGTAGTTGTAGACGTCGCCTATCACCGGGTCGTATTTTGGATGGGCGCCGGACAAGCGACCGGAGAGGTCGGGATGGAGATGTCGTTGAAAGCAGCGGCATTTAGCCAATAGTCAAAATGCTCAGACGCGGCAGCTCCAGCCAGCTTACTGTGAGCGCCAGCACTCGGTATAGGAAGTGCACTATGTCTGTCGACGTGAGCGAGGTTGCTTCAGGCAGGAAGTAAACGAAGCCCGACCAAGCAATCTGTGCTCTGAATCGACACCCTTCCCTCAGGTGAAACCTGTTGGCTCGAGGAGTTCGATTCGTTGAGGAGGCTCCATATCGACCACCAGACGCGCGAAGAGGCAGGCAATCTGTATCTTATCCCGTCCCGTGCAGTTTCGTGACGTCTCATGGTACGCTTGCCTCGTCGCGCGAAACCCACTCATCCATTCTTCTCAAAACCCACAGAAAATACATCGCATTCGTGGCCGAGAGCGATCAAAGAAAAAAAAAAGGCTGTTGGAAGTTATCATAAACTGGCCCCTACGAGAATTTTACCTGCGACATGTTGGTTTTCTAATAATTCGCTCGCTGCTTTTCAATGGTGAACTGAAGAAAGCAAGTGTTGAGTGAACCCTTCCCGCACTCGCGTCTGTTTTGTTTGGGAAAGCAGAGTTGCGAAGCGGGAGAGCATGGACACATATGGAACATATAATACAGACAAGCGGTCCAGATTGTCTGTCGCCTGTCTGCAAATTGGAGACTGCTCTCCCTCCGACTCGGCGCTGCGCATCTTTATTAGAGCAAAGTTAACGGAAACCCCTTTGTGATGCTCCACGGCGAGGTAGATACAGAGCTCCCCCGTGCAGCTCAGAAGCGGTGCCGTGATAATAGCACTCTCGATATCGATATCGATATCGAAATCAAAAGATGAAACAGATCGGTCTGTCTGCGGCCGAAGTCTGATAACATTTAACACGTGTTGGCCCACCTCATCATCAATATCACATGCCGTTATATCACACCTTTAAATTTGTTGTGGAGTGCTGCAGGCTGGCTCCGGGTGATGAGCGGGAGGCGTACCGGATGTTGGATGATGATCAGTGGAGTTGTTGCGGTTGCGTAGTATGGGGTTCTGGAGAAGGTTCTGGAGAAGGTTGGCTTCCCAAGTTCCAAGTTGGGGACGGCGGAAAGTGGAAGTGGGGAGCCAGCTTTTTGCGTTTGCGTTTGCGTTTGCGTTTTGCATTGGCTGCACAGCTGCAGCACAGTAGTGGCTGGCAAGCTGGGTGAGAAGTTGGGAAGTTGAGGTGGGAAGTTTGGGACTTGCCGAGGTGAGTCGTCTGTTCCTTCCTTCGTGTCCGCCTTCCTCCCGTCGAAGGAAACCGCGTCTGGTGTGAGTTGGGGTCAATGGCTAGATACCATACCTTTAGCCGTGATAGACTGTGGCACTACTGATGCCTTGAAATCTTGGTATCGCGTTCATTTATTGATTGATTGATTGATTGATGGATTGATTGATCGATCACATCTCAGTCGCGCCTCATGATTCACCCCTATGAGTAGGTGCAATGGGGGGCTCTCCCCCCTGCTGTTCTCTCGCAAAGATCCATAACAACAGCTGCCTATTAGCAGCAGTTCGAAAGAGAAGAGTAATGATCCATGCGAATGCCTGTACTTTGTTGATGCTGAGCAAACCAATGCTACCTTCCTTCCCCATGAAACGCCATCCCACAAGAATCCAAACTTCGCCCCTGCGCAAAACACACTTAAGTTGTCTCACATGGTGAGGGTTTCCATCCCCATTGCTTCGACTCAGCAAGCACAAAGAAGAGAGCAAATCAAAAAGCAGAACCACAAGGAAGAAAATAAAATGATAGAAGTGCTATTATCCCTTCAGAGTGCCGGCCCGCAGTCGCAAGTCGCGTACCCAACCTGTCACAGCACAAAAGTACCTCAGCGATCGTACAAAAAAGCCGCTTCTCCCTTCCCAAAATCCACCCCCCATACGCAAAAGTTGGTTGTGCGCCGCTCTAGCGTCTTTCGCTCGCCAGACGCCTATTTACATGCTGCCGTCTCGGGTTGGTTTGGTGTAAATGGGGAAAATATCGTCAGGATGCTTCATCATCATCATCATCATCCTTCCTCTTCCTCGCCTGTCTCCGCCTCCTTCTCCCTGTCTTTCCGTTCTTGCTCCTCGCGCGCCTTGGCTTCTTTCTCTTCCGCCTCCTTTTGCGCCTTTTCCGCTTCTTTCTGAGCCTTTTCGGCTTCAACACGCGCCTCTTCGAGCATCTTCATCTTCTCCTCCGGCGATCGGTGCTCCCACGCCGCGGTATCCTCGTCCCATTTCCGCACGCACTCCGGGTCCCAATTGCAGCGCTCGACCTCGCCGTACATGGGGTGGTTGAATCGGGGATGGGCGGTGGGCCAGCCGGAAGCGTGGTAGTGGTGCTTCACGAGCGCTTGCCGACCTTCGTGGGTGCCGGAATCAGAATGGCCTTGGCCTGCAGCGAATGCCTCGACAGTCAGTACCAGAACGCCGCCTACGAGCTTGGACTCGTTGATATCGTGGAACTCGTCCCAGGTGACCGGACGGCCAATGCGAACGGACATGTCGTCCAGGATGGCCCGCGTGAAGGCGGAAGGACCGGTGCCGCTGATGACCTGGTCGAAGTCCAGCTCGATTTCCGAGACAGGCTTGTTCTGCTCCAATGCTACGTTACGCAGCCACAGCATGATGTGCTCGATCAGATGGAGCATGACGGGCAGTCTCGGTTTGCACATGAATGTCCACTGGCAGAATGACATGCTCTTGGAGCCCAGGACTGGATGGTCCTTGAAGTCTGGCTGGTCAATCTCCACGCCAACCACCATCTCCACATCTTTCTCGGCCCATCGCGAAGGAATGAAGTGGTCGGCGGGCTTGAGCGCTTCGACGTCGATGTCGGTGTAGATGCCGCCCTCGACGTACATGATCATGTACCGCAGCAGATCGGCCTTGATGATACGCGCGGTCAGCTCGCGGTACATGAAGACGATGTCGGGTCGGTTGAGGCCGTCGGGTCCAAAGTGCGTCTCGACGTAGGCCATGTCGTTCTGATCTGTCAGGACCTCGTATCGGTATTCGGGGTTCTTCTGGATCCACGTCTGGGCGGTGTTGTGATCTCGCTCCTCGAATCGCATCGGGTCGACTTTCCACGTCTGCCAGATCTTCCGCGGGAAGTGTGGCTGCTTCTTCTGCCACATCTGCGAGTTGACATTTCGAAAGGAGCCGGAAAAGAAAAAGAGGAAGAGTATCACGGCCACGCAGGCGGGTAATATCCTCTGCAGTTGCTTGGGCATGCCAATCTGCGGTACAGAGAACTTCTTGTCGGGCGGTGCGCCCATGTTCAACCGGAGCTTCTCTGGATCGCTAGTATTGATGCTGCGCGCATTGGTGCGACCCATCACATCAACGACAGATCTGTAACGACAGACGGACCCCGGTGGGATTGGAGGAATGCGGGTCAGGGACAGCAGCGCTGCATGTGAGGGACGTGGGCGTGGTGGGTTGGCGGCGGCGGCGGCGGCGGTGGTGGGGGTGGTGGTGGTGGTGATGAGTGAGGTGATGCAGAATGTATAGGAAAGGGGCACGACAGGAGTCGCAAGCAAGGCCAAGCCAGCAGCGTCGTGTGGGAAGAAGGAGTGGATGGACGTGTGGATTGGATGGGATGGGATACGGGTAGCGCGGTGAGGGTCCGGCTCTCAGTTGCTGCCGTTGAATTTGGGGCGATATATGGCGAAAGGAATTAGCTTGAGCGGGCCGACCGCTGGAAGGCGAGTTGTACGGGTAGACAGGGCACTGGGGCAAATTATCGACCGGAGGCTGCCACCGCTGCTTATTGCAATCCTTCCTACTGCAGGCCGATCGTGTCGCCCAACTTGGCCTCGGCTGGCGGACCACTCAGAGCAGTGCGGCACACGGAGGCGCTGCCCACCAGCCGCCGTCTGGACTCACGGCGACGGCGTGCCTCGGACGACCACCTCCTCCCCGTGCTGCCACCTTACTGCGACTAGGGTAGGCTAGCCGTGCATCCTGCGCCGCACCGGACGACGTCAACGACGCATGCGCATGTGTCGACGGCTGGCTTTGATCACGGTTTGTGGTTGCAGGTGCCGCGTCGGCAGCAGGGTAGGTGATGCAGAGTGCGGGGGCGCCAACATCGACCATTCGTGTGCATTGCATTCGTCCCCCACTGCACGCACACAGGCAAGGCAAGACAGGCACACACTGCCACCCTCCCAGGCACACAAGCACGGCACGCACCACAGGGAGTAGCGACGTACGTACCTACGGTTGGGATGTGCAGGCACAGCAGGTCCCATCGCGTGGTGGAGCTCTGCACGCAGGAACCAACTGGAACCCGTTGTGGACGTTTGTTCGAACCCGCGGATTTCGCACTGCTGCCGGCGGTACCCCCTCCCGATGGGGAAAGCCGCCTGGTGCCCTTACGCATCTTTTCATAACCACACCACTCTAGGGCTGCTATATTTGCGCGCTCCGGAGACGGCCTACCGGATAATGGTTCCTGTTCCTGCCGCAAATTTCCGGCTGTCGCACCATTGGGGATCCCCCTATTCCTCTCCTGTCCTGACCGCGAGCGGAATGCGAAGTGGATGTCTCTCTTCAACCTTTCCATTGTCCATCGATGGGCGCGACGAAATTGGCTTTCGCCCTCCGTCTGTGGTGTGGTCCGCTGTCCAGGTCGACCACCCCATCGCCCTGCGCGAGTGGTTGGGTGGGCAAAGTCTAAAGCCGAATCCGGCCAAGAACTCCTCTCTGCGCCTCAACCAGCACTGCACCGCCGCGTCCGCCGTCCACCGAGATCTTCCTCTTGGCGCTTGGCGCTTGGCCTGCCTGGCTTGCACACTTGCTTGCATCTTTAACCGGATCCACTCCACTCTCATAAACGTCCTCCCCGCATCCCACCAACACGGCTAGCGGCGCTGTCGTGTTGCGTCTCCTCCCAACTGCCAATACCCGCTACTTCTGCGCACGACTTCACACCATCGCTGCCGCACCCGCCTCGCTCACCACTGCTCAGCGCCCGAGGGAGCGACCACACCGCCTGCTCCACGTCGCCGGCGCGATTATTCCTATCCAACATGCCAGAGTCATCGCCGCGCGAGAAGTCCTTGGGCTTGCTGGAGCAGGGCGATCTCGAGGTCGACTCCGATTCCACCCTGAACGAGGATGACCGGCCGCCCACACCCGTCGCGAAGACGCGCGCACAACTGGCTCAATTGATGGAACTCGGTGCCTCTCGACTGGCTGTACTACGACCTTCGTTTATGACCGTGAAGAATGTGAAGCCTGGCAAACTACGCAAGACGGCATACCTGGACGGTATGAGGGGATTTGCGGCATTGCTGGTATACTTTTTGCATCATGGGCTCTGGGCACACGCGATCTCGGGAGGCAGCACGAAATTGGAGAACACTTTTGGTTGGGACGGCGAATACTATCTTGGCGCATTTCCCGTCATCCGGACATTCTTCACGGGAGGACACTATGCGGTGTCGACTTTCTTCGTTCTTTCTGGCTACGTCTTGGCCATGAAGCCATTGACGCAAATCCACGAGGGCCAATATCTCCAGCTCGGAGACAGCATGGCATCGGGGCTGTTCCGACGATGGATCCGACTGTTCCTCCCAATTTGGATCGTCACCTTCTGCTTCCTCCTCCTCCCGCATGTCTTCGGTATCCACTCCGACTTCAAGCCCCAGGGCAACCTCGGCGATGAGATCTGGAAGTGGTACTGCGACTTGAAGAACTTCACGTTCATATGGAACACCGGCGGCGAGTGGATTCTGGACTATCACAAGCACGTCTGGTCCATCCCGGTGGAGTTCAAGGGCTCCATCACCATCTTCACCGCATGCCTTGCCTTCTCCCGCTGCACGAGGAATGCGCGTCTTTGGTGCCAAGTCGGACTGATCTTCTACTTCATGTGGATTGTGGATGGCGCTCACTTTGCCATGTTCCAGACTGGTATGCTCATCTGCGACCTCGACTTGTTGGCCGAGAAGAAGCAACTCCCGTCGTGGTTCTACAGCCTGGAGCCGTTCAAGACACCCATCTTCTACACCATGTTCGCCGTCAGCGTCCTGATGGGAGGCGTGCCGTCGAACTCTGCCGAAACCTCGCATCTGAGGGAGTCGCCCGGCTGGTACTATCTCTCCTTCTTGAAGCCACAGGCTGTGTTTGACTACCGATGGTTCTTCCTCTACTGGGCCTCGATCTTGTTGGTGGGATCTGTCCGCCACATTCACTGGCTCAAAGCCTTCTTTGAAACCCGCGCCTGCCAATTCCTTGGCCGACACTCGTACATGTTCTACCTGATGCACGGCCCTATCCTCTGGACCCTGGGAGACCGATTGTACGCCGCGGTGGGTTGGGTCAACTTCTCGCATGCCCTGATCATTCCTGGCTGGGCGGACAGCTTCCCGCTGCCGAAATGGGGACCTTTCGGATTGGAGTTTGCATATGTGGTGCCGCAGATGATTCTGTTGCCGACGACGCTGTGGGTGGCCAGCCTCATGACTGCGATCGTGGATGACCCTTCGGTCAAGTTCGCAGCTTACTGTTATTCGCTCACGCAGCCTTCCAAGGAGGACAGAGAACAGCTGGAGCAGCGCAAAGCATAGTGTGGATTGTTCACGACAGCTGTGACAGCACAACAGTGTAGATGATTTGACGTCATATTGGATGAATTCTCAATTGTACAAACTTGACGACGCGCAAGCAAGAAGGTAGCAATTCTTTACCAGTCTCGTACATACGACTCGTCCACACTCGTCACATTCACGCTTGTTGGCCTCGCTAAGCCAGCAGGGGCGACATGCATGGCACACGAGTGCCTCGGTAGGCTAAAGAAGTAGATAGAAGCTTGGAATCAAGGCGTTGATCTAGTAGGGTGGGTAGATATTATTCGGGGCACACCGCTTCCTCACACGACCCAACCTGGAAACTTGCGCGTGTGCGCGTGCGGATGCGGCGTTCGCAGCAGGGGTCGGGTGGGGAGATTGAAAGCGGAGCCGTGTGGGCCCAGAGGGATCTTGGGTGCACGTTAGAAGAACCACCGAACCTAATAAGAGATCGCATGGAATCGGCGTTGATGATGCACGTAGGATTGGAACAGAAAGAGGGGCGGCGATGCATGCCATCTCGACTTCTCTCGACCGAGGTTTCCATCGTTGTTGGGTTGGTTGTTGAGAGAGAGTGAGGGAGTGAGGAGGTCAGGTCTTTTGGGCGACGGACTTGTGGCTGCAGTGGAGTCTTTCCCGAGTAAGGTAGTGAGATTCATCATCACAGAAGAGACGCGCGGGCGTTGTTGTTATTATTGTTCTTATTATTATTAGTGTGTGTGTAGAGCCGTTGGTAGTGTGAGGTGAGGTGCCTCTTCTGTGCTGGACCGTAACGGTGTGTGGCACTTTTGTACTGTATACGGCGGCCGAGGAAGCTTGAAGGGCGGGCGGCTAGTTTGCCCTGCAGGGAGCCCAGCACACAGGAGAGCTCCCCGTCCTTCCAAGTTCTTACTAAGTTGGAACCTGCTTCCTGCCCTCATCATCATCATACACCTTGGCACCGCACCCCGAGCGAAGCAGGTCCTCCGGTCAGCTTTTATCGTTTTTATGCAGCGGGATCCTTGATGTCGCTGCTGTCGCGGGAAGAATTGTGAAGAGGGACAGGCCGGGAACAGCTCGTATCGTGTGCGCGCGCGCCTGGCACTGGCACTGGCACTGGCACTGGCACTGGCATTGGCCGCCGAAAAATGCTCGTCGGCGCGGGCAAGAGCCGGGTGCTTTCCATCGCCGTCCTGCTAATCGTCGGCTTCATCACCATCGCGACCTTCAGCTACAGCCCCTCGCTGAAGCAGGACTCCGCGGACCTGGTGCGACAGTGGAAGGAATTCACGCAGAATCCGCAGGCGCCCGCTTGGGTCAGTCAGAATCTGGGCAAAGGGAAGGAGGCCGGGGCTGCTTCTTTGCCGGCGACTCCCCCGCCTGACACGGAGGAGTTGCCCTCGAAGAATCCGAATCCGTTTGCTGCGGTCAATGAGGTGACGGGGGGCGATGTGGGCGCGAAGGAGAGTAGCAGTAGCAGTAGCAGTACAAGTACAGCGGAGGCGGCCAGTGAGCCGACGAGGGCGAGTGAGTTGGGAGGAGAAGAGCAGGAGGCTGCCCGCGTCCACGACCATCTCCCGGCCGGCGCCAGTCATGGGAAGAAGGAATACCACGAAATCTTCTCCCGCACGACGCCGGATCGTAAATACTTCAATTGTGATTTCGGCACCGGGTGGGATTACAGCTACGAGGCCATCAACCCGAGCATCATCCACCATCCGCACATGAACGATACCTGGCTCATGATCGCCCAGCACTTCCCACGCCTCCGCACATTTACCTCCGGGTGGTCTGCTCAGATTGCTTGCGATGCCAAATTCACCGCGGATGGGAAGAATCTCAGCTGTATTGCGCCGCCGCATTTCCTCGTTGTCCCACCGACTGCCAGCCCGGGATACTGCAAGGGAGAAATGAATGGAGTGAACATGTCTCCTCTGAATCTGAATGTCGGCCCACACGATGCCCGAGTGTTCTACGGGCCAAAGTCTCCCTATATCATCTACGGCTCCCAGTCCCACCACACCTGCTTCGGCCAATGGGTCCAGGATTTCCGTCTCACCTGGGACTGGGGGATCCGCTGGAATCTCTCGGACCCTTTCACCTTCCAGACCGAAGTTCAAAGACCCGGATCCTACGGCATCGTGGAGAAGAACTGGTTCCTCTTCTGGGACTACAAGGGCGACGTCTACGCCCACTACGACACCGCGCCCAAACGCGCCTTCGCCAAGCTCAACGAGGACGGCTCCGTCGGCGAAGACCTCGCGCCCTACGCCCAGCCCAGCGACGATTTCTGCTGGAAGAAATTCAACGAGCTCAACCCCCTCCCCCCGCAGGGCGACGCCAACGACGCCAAGGCCAGCATCCACCAGGCCACCAACTCCCTCGCCATCACCTTCTGCGCCCGCAGCGACACCTCCTGCTTCAAGGGCGCCTCCAACACCTTCCTCATCCAGATCTTCCAGCAGAAGATCGGCAACGGCTTCCTCCACGCCCACTACGAACCCTACGTCATGGTCTTCCGGCGCGAGGCCCCCTTCCAGATGCACGCCATCTCGCGCCGGCCGCTCTGGATTGCCGGCCGCAGCTCCAAGAGCGAGATGCTGTACGTGACCAGTATCAACTGGCGGGCCAATCAGACGTATCACGGGTACATCGACGACGTGCTGCACGTGAATTTCGGGATTGAAGATAAGCGGAGTGGGAGTATCGACGTGAGTGCGAAGGATTTGTTGGGGGAGTTGATGACTTGTTAGTTGAGACGAGACGAAGGAGGGAGAAGAGAAGTGTAAAGGAGGAGGAGGAGGAAGAGCATATCTTGTTATTTGTACAAAAACCAAATCTTGGGAGGGGAATTTTGTTGAGAGCGATCTTTTTATCGATACCCGCGAGCTTTGGAGTTACTTGAGAGTAAGGGAGAAAGAAAAAAGGCATGCGAAGCGAAATCCATGACACAGTCGCACTGGATCCATCCTGGTGGTTCAGGCCGGCCTCTCTAGGCTGCAGGAAGTGGTGTGCACTGAAGAGGAAGATGGAGGAGAAGATGCATCATGAGCAAGGCGCAATCTCGGGACTATCAATCTATATTTCTGTCGATATTTTATAGTTGTGCAAAACAGATTTATTACGACAAATTTTAGGAAGGAAGCCTAGCCCAGCCCATCTCCCAAATCTTTTCTCCCTCCCCTTCTTATTATAGCGTGACATTCGTACGCTACCTACGTATCTAGCCTTTATTATATGTACCGTTAATAGACGGGGGGGGGGGCTAGGGCCTAATAATCTAGTCGACGAGGACGATAATAATCTATAGTAGCGTTAGAATATAAGGGAGACAAGAGGGATCTAGTAGAATAGTAAGCGGAGACTATCTAATATAGAGAAGAGAGGAATACTCGTTAGGAGGATATATACGTACGTGCTCCTATAGGCGGGCTATTACTATTAATTAAATACTAGTAAAATCGTTCTTATAGTAGGGAAGTAGAGCCTAGCTCGCTCGCTATATACGCCTACTAGTTAGTACTAGATCCGACATCTAGCGATAGTAATTTAGGTCGTATTCTAGGATATATAGTAGAGAAAAAATTTTTTGTTTATCGCCTCTTCGAGGCTTCTATTAAGTCTATAACTTAATAATCTTATAATGTATAAGGACTACTTATATAAGGCTTAATCGGTATTAGGCTCGTTAGT